>SJYC01126912.1:0-29825 GCA_006408675.1 Madoqua kirkii
ATTTTGCTTTTTTGCATTTCTTTTCCATAGGGATGGTCTTGATCCCTGGCTCCTGTACAATGTCACAAACCTCCATCCATAGTTCATCAGGCACTCTATTTATCAGATCTAAGCCCTTAAATCTATTTCTCATTTCTACTGTATAATCATAAGGGACTTGATTTAGGTCATACCTGAATGGTATAGTGGTTTTCCCTACTTTCTTCAATTTAAGTCTGAATTTGGTAATATGGAGTTCATGATCTGAGCCATAGTCAGCTCCTGGTCTTGTTTTTGTTGACTGTATAGAGCTTCTCCATCTTTGGCTGCAAAGAATATAATCAATCTGATTTCAGTGTTGACCATGTGGTGATGTCCATGTGTAGAGTCTTCTCTTGTGTTGTTGGAAGAGGGTGTTTGCTATGACCAGTGCATTTTCTTGGCAAAACTCCATTAGTCTTTGCCCTGCTTCATTCTGCATTCCAAGGCCAAATTTGCCTGTTATTCCAGGTGTTTCTTGACTTCCTACTTTTGCATTCCAGTCCCCTATAATACAAAGGACATCTTTTTTGGGTGTTAGTTCTAAAAGGTCTTGTAGGTCTTCATAGAACCGTTCAACTTCAGCTTCTTCAGCATTACTGGTTGGGGCATAGACTTGGATTACTGTGATATTGAATGGTTCGCTTTGGAAACGAACAGAGATCATTCTGTCATTTTTGAGATTGCATCCAAGTGCTGCATTTCAGACTCTTTTGTTGACCATGATGGCTACTCCGTTTCTTCTGAGGGATTCCTGCCCGCAGTAGTAGATATAATGGTCATCTGAGTTAAATTCACCCATTCCAGTCCATTTTAGTTCACTGATTCCTAGAATATCGACGTTCACTCTTGCCATCTCTTGTTTGACTTCTTCCAATTTGCCTTGATTCATGGACCTGACATTCCAAGTTCCTGTGCCATATTGCTCTTTACATCATCAGACCTTGCTTCTATCACCAGTCACATCCACAGCTGGATATTGTTTTTGCTTTAGCTCCTTTCCTTCATTATTTCTGGAGTTATTTTTCCACTGATCTCCAGTAGCATATTGGGCACCTACTGACCTGGGGAGTTCCTCTTTCAGTATCCTATCATTTTGCCTTTTCATACTGTTCATGGGGTTCTCAAGGCAAGAATACTGAAGTGGTGTGCCATTCCCTTCTCCAGTGGACCACATTCTGTCAGACCTCTCCACCATGACCTGCCCGTCTTAGGTTGCCCCACGGGCATGGCTTAGTTTCATTGAGTTAGACAAGGCTGTGGTCCTAGTGTGATTAGATTGACTAGTTTTCTGTGAGTATGGTTGCATTGTGTCTGCCCTCTCATGCCCTCTTGCAACACCTACCATCTTACTTGGGTTTCTCTTACCTTGGGTATGGGGTATCTCTTCACAGCAGCTCCATCAAAGTGCAGCTGCTGCTTCTTACCTTGGACAAAGGGACCACAGGAGGCATGAACAAACTGAAGGTCAGATGGATGGATCAATGAATGGTTGAATGAATCAATTAATGAATTAATCAATGAATGAATCACTTACATGTTATTATCCAATCTCTAGCATGCTGTTGAATTTACTTCTCAAAGACCAAAGAATGCAGTGGTTAAAAGCAGGCTTTTAATGCAGTGGTTTCCAACAGGCTCATAAACACAGAGAACAGCCCTGTGGCGGCCAAGGGGACAAGGGTAGGAGAGGAATGGAGAGGGAGTGTGGATCAGCAGATGCCAACTATTATTATAGAATGGATAAACAAGGTCCTATGGTATAGCAGAGGGAACCACATTCACTATCCGGTGATCAGCCACAATGGAAATGAACATGAAAAAGAATGTAAATATGCATAGCTGAATCACTTGGCTGTACAGTAGAAATTAGCACAGCACTGTAAATCAACTGTACTTCAATATAATTTTTAAAACTGTGTTTTCTAGAGTGAGGCTGCCTGAGACCAAATTTTAACTGCATTTACCACCTGCATGGTGTGGAAGAAGCTCCTTCACACTTCAGTTTCCCCATTTCTAAAGGAGAACCATCGTACTGCCCACACCTCATAGGACTGTTGTGGGTTTAAATGAGATCATGTATGTAAAGTGCTTGGCACATCACAAGTACTCAGGAAATGTTAGCTTTATTGTTCTGATAACTCTTTTGGCAAGAGTTGTCAAATTCATCTTTGTAAGGCCCAGTACCTGGCAGATACACATGTTTGGGTCTCAAAAAGACTGAACACTTACATGGATATTTTAAACCTCTCTTCCAGGACACTTCAAAACTCTGAGAATGTCAAATATGTCAGCTACATGGAAGGAAGCTAAAGGGAAAAGACAGCTAAATGTAATCCCTGACACTGGACTGGGTCCAGAAGAATGCTGTAAAGAACATTCTTGGGTCCACTGACAGGGCTGATCTACAGATGAAGATGAGATGAAGATACTGTATAAATGCTAAGTTCTCTGAAGTCGACAACTGTGATGTGGTTACATGAGGCTATCCACATTCTTATATGCTGAAATATTTAGGAGTAAAAGACCTCCATATATGCATCTTACTCTTACATGTTTCAGAAAAATTATACACATTTGAGAGAAAAGGAAAAAGCAGAGTAAAATACAAGTGACTCCAGCTAAAGGAAGGATACACTTCATGCTATTTTTGTTCTTGAAATTTTTTAACAAGTTTGAAATTATTTCCTGATGGAAAGAGTTTTGCAAATTATGGAATGAATCTGGAACCACCAGATTACAGTTCTGGATTTTCAAATAATATTATAGTTTCATCTGAAAACCAATCTAGTAAACTAATAATCTCCAGGCTTCCCAGGTAGTGCTAATTGTAAAGAATCTGCCTGCCATTGCAGGGAGAGATATAAAAGTTCTGGATATTCAATCCCTGGGTCAGGAAGATCCCCTGGAGGAGGGGATGGCAACCCACTCCAGTATCCTTGCCTGGAGAATCCCATGACAGAGGAGCCTCATGGGCTATAGTCCACAGAGTCTCAAAGAGTCGGACACGACTGAAGTGACTTAGCACACAACTCAAACTAATCTTAGCAGATAAGCCTGCAAGGAGGCAAACACATGACTCCCCAACCTTTTCTCAGGTCAGACATTACTAATCAAGATGGCATCCCTAATTAGTAAATCCAGACACAACCTCAGAATCCTCAACACAGCTACTACCAAGCAAATAAAACAGCTCCCTGGATGAAATAACCATGGACTTGACCTTCTGAGAGCTTTCTGTTCTAATCAGGGACTCATCAGACTTCAAAGCCTTTCTAGTGGAGGCACCATAGCCCCTAGAACATCTAGATGGATAATCTACAAAGTACCACTCAAAGTCTTCTATATGTTATTCCCATTGAAACTTAGGACTGATTTTATTTGGTAAATTTACTAAGGTTCTATGTGGTCGGAAGATTCTAGCAGTCAGATTTCTTTGTGTCTAAATAGCATCTCTTCAAGGGCTTCCCAGGTGGCACTACCAGTGGTAAAAAAAAAAAAAAAAAAAAAACCCACCTGTCTGCCAGTTCAGGAGACATAAGAGATGTGGGTCTGATCCTCAGGTTGGGAAGATCCCCTGGAGGAGGGCATGGCAACCCACTCCAGTACTCTTGCCTAGAGAATCCTAGGACAGAGGAGCCTGGTGGGTTACAATCCACAGGGTCACAAAGAGTCAGATATGACTGAAGCAACTTAGCAAACATGCATACCATGTCTTCAAACACACCTTCCAACTTGACAAGTCACTTTAACCTTCATGAACCTCGGGCTCCCCATCTACAAAAAGGAACATACAATAACCCTCCAGGCTATTACAAGGACTGGCTCAGGTAATGATCATGAACATCTTATACCCTTTACAGCTAAATTATATGATTATAGTGATGGTGATTAACCACATCATCATCCTTCCATCTTTTTCTGCTCTCCAATTACCCTCCTCCCAGTTAATGGAGTCCTGTTTCTTCTTAGAAGGTAGAAAACAGCCTCTTCCCCAAACATCTCCAGCCTGGGTTCTTCAACAACCCATGGAGCTCTCCTGCCTTGAACCTGAACCATGCCTGAGTTTCGAGAGAGCAGTTATATGTCCATTTTCTTAGATTATCAGTGAAAGGTTAAGTGCCCCAGGCCTCAGCTCCTAGATATCCATCTAGGCTTTCCATTATGAGCAGAGGTAGACCAACCGGGTCTGTGAGTTTCATTCTCCGGCCCTGGGCTCTCCAGCTAATAGAACCTCAGCCACTCTCTTGAAGGTAAAGCTTTATCTCCGGGCAAAGCCAACCAATTTAAATGGCACTCACAGCTCAGGCCCGCATGTTCATGGGCTCTGAGTACTCCAAGGAGCCAGAGCAATAAAATCTATTAGGTCTCCTTTGTCCCATCTTGTTGTGAACTTATAAGAAAAAGCCACTAAGAGGATCAGTACCCAGAAAAACCTTCATAATTGTGGCTTCTATGCAGCGAATGAGGACAATTACCAAGGCAACCGACCAATCATTCTGGTTAAGGGCAGAGGGAGTTTATTCCAGAAGAGGCTGTTTCAAACCTCTATGGCACTGTAATCAGAGAGTAACCAACATTTTAAAAGGCCTTGTGTAAAAATAGGAGGAACAGCAGGGGAGGAAAAGAGGAGAGGGGGGAAGAAATTAATTTCCTCTTATTTCCTGCCTGCCTCATTGATTGCAGTCCAAAGGCAAAATGATGCACTCGCCCCGGTGCACCTGGGGCCACGGGGGCTGACAGCCAGGCCCGCGATGTTGTCTGATTTTATGCATGTGTTTATTTACTTCTTTTCCCCTCTGGATCTGTCATCTGCAGTGTCGATCTCAAGACAGGTGCAGCCAGGGTGTCATTAAGAATCACCAAAAAAGGTATGGAGCTTCTTTCAGCACCTTCTGGTCCAGTGAGAAGAAAAACAGTAGCCCATCCTTCCTGATCCTGCCTCCATCACCTCAGTTGCTGATTTTGGCAGATCATTTTGTGGTGAAAGTTGTTTTGCTCAGCAGAATGTCTCCTATGAGTTTATGTTGGAAATCAGGGGAAATTGGGAGAAATCTAGATGCTTTTCCATCTTGGGGACTCTGGAGATTTTAGCTGATACTGAATTGGGGACTGACTTTTTCCTGCTGGGCCATGCGAGGCCCCTGGCATGGTTGAGGATGTGGGTGAGAATATATCTTTGGTCTACAGTCTCTGTGTTCTCAGCTCTGTGTCCCCATGATTCCTCCCTGCCTCCAACCCTCCCAGCCATGGGCAGTGAAACACTAGATAACCTGCCCCGTGTTTGCTCATCTTCCTGGTAGGACTAGCAAAGCCAGCCAATGAAATAAGAGGCTATCTTTTCCATTAGTGAGCCCTCAGGATGTGAAGTGTGAAAGAGAAGTGTGTCCCATTGAAAAAAAGTCATTGATTTACTCAATAAACACAGGCCAGGCACTATTCTCTTAGCACCATGTAGGAAATCATTTCCTTGTTTCTCCCCAACTAGCAGAGTCTATCATTCTAGTTACACTGAGATAACAGTAATGAAAACAACAGGAGTATAATATATGACCACAGCAACAGGTGAATTGAACATCTGCCCTTATGTCATGATCTCCCTTAAGCCTCTGGATATTATGGCATCAGCCAGGGTCCCAGCAGGAAATAAGTGGCACATTCAAAGGGTTTAACTGATGAGGGTTTAATAAAAGGTCTCTCTTTTTTGTAGATGTACAGCCACGTTTCTCCCCCCAGCTTTACTGAGATGCAATTGACATGTGTGTGCGTGTGTGTGCTCAGTCGCTGAGTTTGACTCTTTGTGATCCTATGGACTGTAGCCCTCCAGGCTCCTCTGTCCATGAGATTCTCCAGGCAAGAATTCTGGAGTGGGTCGCCATGCCCTCCTCCAGGGATCTTCCTGACCCAGGGATCGAACCTGTGTCACCTGCATTGCAGGCAGATTCTTCACCCACTGAGCCACCTGGGAGCCCAAATGACATGTAACATTGAATAAATTTAAGGTGTACAAAGTGTTGATTTGAGACATTTATATACTGCAATGAGATAACCACCACTACTGGCTTCCCTAACAGCTCCTTCACGTCACATACTAACCATTTCCTTTTTGTGGTGAGAACGTGTAAGATCTCCTCTCTTAGCAAATTACAAGTACATAATAGAGTGTTGATAAGTTCTGGCACTCTAATAAAGGGGTCTATTTTCACAGGTGTGAACAGGGTTAAAGGAATCAGCAAAGAATATTTAAATTCCTGGGGTCAGCCTTGGGTGGGGAGCTGTTACCACCTGCAGCCAAATGAAGGGGCATAGAGTTCCCAGGTGAAGGACATGGGAGACAGGCCACCCAAGAGGAGCTGAAGAAATAGAATAGCCCAGTCATTCCCTCCCTCCTGACCTCTAGTCTTTCTCCAGTGATTCCCACTGGCCAATCACTTGAGGTTGAATCAATCACCAATGACCAGTAAGTTAATCAATCATGACTATTTAATGAAGCCTCCATAAAAGCCCAAAAAGGAAGGGGTTGAGAGCCTCCTCGATGGGGAACCAAAACACATCCATATGCCATTTGTGCTTGGCTCCAAGTCCCAGGAGGACAGAAGCTTCTTTTTCAGGATCTTGCCCTATGAATCTTTTCATTAGACTGTTCCTGAGTTATTTGATAATAAACTAGAACCATAAACTGTAGAGTCAAAGCTATGGTTTTTCCAGTAGTCATGTATGGATGTGAGAGTTGGACCATTAAGAAGGTTGAGCGATGAAGAATTGATGCTTTTAAACTATGGTGCTGGAGAAGACTCTTGAGAGTCCCTTGGACTGCAAGATCAAACTAGTCAATCCTAAAAGAAATCAACCCCGAATATCCATTGGAAGGACTGATGCTGAAGATGAAGCCCCAATACTTTGGCCACCGGAAGTGAAGAACCAACTCATTGCAAAAGACCCTGATGCTAGAAAAGACTGAAGGCAAGAGGAGAAGTGGGGGGTGACAGAGGATGAGATGGTTAGATGGCATCACCAACTTAATGGACATGAGTTTGAGCCAACTCTGGAAGACAGAGAAGGAAAGGGAAACCTGGCTTACTGCAGTCCATGGGGTCACAAAGAGTTGGATACGACTTAGTGATTAAACAACATTAATAAACTGGTAATCTAGTGAATTCATGGATTTCTTGAGCTCTGTAAGCTATTCTAGCAAATTCATTGGACCCAAGAAATGGGTCACTGGAACCTTCCATTTGTAGCCAGTGGGTCAGAAGGACTTCTGAACCTGGATGTGTGATTGGATTGGTGTGTGAAGTCTTGCACGACTGAGCCTTTGTTTCTTTTTTAATATTTATGTATTGATTTAGCTGTGCCAGGACTTAGTTTCAGTTGCAGCATGTGGGATCTAGTTCCCTGACCAGGGATCGAGCCCTGGCCTCCTGCATTGGGAACATGGAGCATCTTAGCCACTGGACCACCAGGGAAATCCTAGGACTGAGCTCTTTACCTGTGAAATCTGATTCTATCTCCACATAGTTAGTGTCAGGATTGAGCTGACACCCTGCTGGCGTCTGAGAATTGCTTGTTGGTGCGGGAAAGTTGAAACTGGGTCCAGGAACCTAACTTAGTTGGGATACTACTAGATGATACTACGGCCAGAGGATTCAGGAATATTGGAACCCTGTCCCAGACCGTAAGAGGTCCTGAGGCAATTCCATGCAAGGGATGGATGCATGGAAGGTGAATTTGGAGACTGACACTAAATTCTCATGCATAACTCAAACTATCCCAGGGGGTCATGGAAAGACCCATTGGTAACAACGCCCTGGAGCTTCTCTAATGGCTCAGTGGTAAAGAAGCCACCTGCCAATGTAGGAGACATAGGTTTAATCCCTGGGTTGGGAAGCCTGGAGGGCCACAGTCCATGGGGTTGAAAAAAAGTTGGACATGACTTAGTGATGAAACAACAACCATAGCCTTAGAACAAAAGCAGACCAGAGCTTTTTTCCATTTATTTCATTCCCTACATTTAAACTTACATTTCAGCACCACCACTTTTTCTAACTGAAAGACAATTGCTTTACAATGTTGTGTTAGTTTTCGCTGAACAGCGTGCATCAGCTACATGTATACATTTCTCCCCTCCCTCTCGAGCCTCCCTCCCACCCCCACCCCCATCAGTCATCACAGAGCACCGAGCTGAGCTCCCTAAGCACCTCCACTTTTAATGCAGGGATTCACCTTTTATTTCCCACCTGGATGATCACAACAGTCTTCTAACTGGGCTTCCTGTGCATTTTCCCTGAACTTTCTCTAACGTTGTTTACTAATGCTTTCTTGACATCTTTACTGAGGTACTGACAAATAAAGATGGCACATGGTATATGATTTGATGTCCGACATATGAATAATTATGAAAATAACTGCCACAATCAAGCTAATTAACATACTTCTGGTTGTGTGTGTGTGTGTGTGTGTTGAGAACATTTAAAGGTCTACCACTTGGCAAATTTTAAAGATACTATACATTTTTATAATTGGAGGATAATTGCTGTACATCATAGCATTGTTTCTTTTGCACAACGTGAATCAGCTATAAGTATACATATGTCCCTCCTTCTTGAGCTTTCTACCACCCCCATCCCATCCCTCTAGGTCATCAAAACTGGGCTGAGCTCGCTGTGTTATATAGCACCTTCCCACTAGCTGTCTATGTTACACATGGTCGTGCATATACACCAGTGCTATTCTCTCCATTCATCCTCCCTCTCCTTCCCCTGCTGTGTCTGCAAGTCCATTCTCTACCTCTGCATCTCTATTCCTGCCCTACAAATAAGTTAATCAGTACCATTTTTCTTGATTCCAAATGCATGCATTAATATATGGTATTGATATTATTAACCAAATTCATCCTGCTGTACATTAGATCTGTAGAACTTACTCATCTTGCATAGTTGAAACTTTGTACCCCTAGACCATTGACCACATTTTTTCCTCCCCCGCCCCTGGTAATTACCATCCTTTACTATTTCTATGAGTTTGACTATTTTAGGTTCCACATGTGAGTTCATGGCTTATTACCCTTAGCATAATGTCCTCGTGATCTGCTTTGACTAATAGAAAATGGGTAGGAGTGACATTTGGGGGTTCAGCTTCCACATTCATCCCCTGGGGACCCAGCACCATGTGGCAAAGACACTGGTCCAGAATGCTGGACGGAGAGAACACACAGAGAACTGAGAGACCCGTCTAAGAGCCACACCAATGGCCAGGCCCCTTGGACATTCCAGCCCCAGCCACACTCTCAGCAGACGGCAGCCATATGAGTGACCCTAGCCCACAACCCCACAGAGGAGAGGTGTGTGGTCCTAGCACAGCCCTGGGAAAATCACAAAATTGCGAGCTAATGAACAGTTGCTGTTTAAGCCACTATCTCTTGTTTACAGCGAGAGATAACTGAAATAGTGCCTTTTAAATATCCATCCCCCAAGAAAGAGTTCTCCAGTCCAGTGGATTGGAAGCTGAATTATGCAAATCAGTGATGCCCATCGCTGAGGTGGAGTAAAAGGGATGGGGGGAGGGGGCAGGGGGTGGAACCCTTCTTGTGGAAAGGGACAGAAGGACCAAACCTTTCATCTTTCGAAGTCCTGATGTGTGTGGAGGTGTCCTGCAAGCCAGTAAAAGCAGTTCACATGAGCTGCTGAGTTTTTTATTGTATCAAAATACACATAAAATTTACCATTTTAACCATTTCAAGGTGTAATTTCAGCAACATTAGGCACATTCACCATTTGTGTGACCGTCACCACCACTCAATGCCCAAACAGAAACCCCACAGTTATTAAGCAATCATTCCTTACTCTCTCTTCCTCAATCCAAGATAACTACTTACCTACTCTCTGTCTGTATGGATTTGCCTATTTGGGACATTTCATATAAATGGAAACATACAATATAATGATCTTTTTTGTGTCTGGCTTCTATCACTTAGAATGATGTTTTCAAGATTCAGCCATGAGGTAGCACGTATCATTACATCATTCCTTTTTAGGGCTGTATAATATTCCTTTGCATGGATAAGTCACATTTTATTTATCTTTTCATCCACTGATGGACATTTGGGTTGTTTCCACCTTGAAGCTTTAACATACAAATGTTGAACAAATTCAGTAGTCGTCAACCAAGGGTCCTTGTGTTTCGCCCTCAAGGGGACATTTGGCCACATCTGGAGACACTCCTGATTGTCAAAAATGAGGCAAGGTGCTACTAACATCTACTGCACAGAAGCCAGAGATGCTGATCAACGTCCCACAATTCACAGGACAGCCCCACAAGGATGCTGCTATCCAGTTGTTCAGTCGTGGCTGACTCTCCGTGATCCTAAGGACTGTAGCCCACCAGGCTTTTCTGTCCGTGAGATTTTTCAGGCAAGAGTACCAGAGTGGCTTGCCAATTTCCTCCTCGAGGGGATCTTCCCAATCCAGGGACTGAACCCACATCAACTGCATTGCAGGTGGATTCTTTACTGCTGAGCCATTAGGAAGCCCTCACCACAAGACATAAATGCCCCCAGTGCTGTGGGAGAGAGACCCAGCCTCTCCCAGCCACCGTGGAGGTACAGGGACTATACCACACTTTCCATTCAGTGTGGATTCTTTCAGAGCCCCCCTCTAATAAATGATCAACCTTCTCTCCTTCCCATCCCAGAATTCACAGCCTGGTGACCAGTTTAGAAACGTGAGATTCTTTTTTAACACCCACTATTTCCAAGAGGGAAATCAAAACAAAACCCTTGAAATCAATTTGCAGGGAAAAAAAATAAAAGGATATTTCTGATGTTTTTCTAAGCTTTTCATCCTTTTTAAAAACAGGGGGGTCAAGTGGCAACTGAAGAATAAAAGCAAGTGTTCAAAAGCATGAGCGACGAAAAGTCCACAGAAAATCAAAACAAACCTAGCTCTCAGTGTGTGTAATTACGGGTACAACCCAGTAATGAAAGCTTTATTGGTTTAATGTGATTCCATCAAGTACCAAAAAGCGGGAAGGAGTGGGAGAAAGAAAGAAAATGGATATGAAAGAGGAGAGGGAGGGAGGAGACATGAAAGAGGAATATGAGAGAGCAGAGAGGGTGAAACTAGGATGCACTGGTAATTAAACTGTACGTTCCAGGTGTTGGACCAGCATTATTCAAAGCAGGGACAGGCCTGAACACCTTCTCCAAAATGTGCACCTCTTCATTCAACCAATAGATCACTTGCCAATGCTGTGTGCTTGACCCTGGTTTCGGTAGGTGGGGATCCAGCAATGAATAAATTAGACAAAAGTCCTGCTGCTTCCCCCTGGAGCTTACAATCAAGCAGGGGAAACAGCCATTCAATGAAATAGTAGGTGTGGACCTCCCTGGCAGTCCAGTGGTTAGGATTGTGCACTTCCACTGCTGGGGGCCCAGGTTTGATCTCTAATCAGGGAACTAAGATCCTAAAAGCCACATGGTATGGTCAAAAAAAAAAAAAAAAGTAAGTAAAATACATTGTACCTTTGCAGAAAATTTAAAAAAAAAAAAAAAAAAAAAAAAAGCAGGGGACAGGAAGCACCAGGGATGGGGGAGATGCTGGAATTGTAGAGCAGGTAGCCAAGGAGCAGTGATAATTTTTTTTGACCATGCCACATGGCATGTGGAATCCTAGTTGTCTGATTAGGGATCAAACTCATAACCCCTGCAATGGAAACACAGGGTCTTAACCACTGGACCACCAGGGAAGTCCCAGGAAGGGGTGATAGATGGCAAAGATCTGAAGGAAGTGAAGGAGTAAGCCAAGGATAGATCTAGGGAAAGATCATTCCAGGTGAGGGGAAAGGATGTGCAAATGTCCTGGGGAGGGATGTGCCTGTGGAGGAATATTGAAGGGGTTAGTGTTGGGACAGAGCAGCAGGGAGGCCAGTGGGAAATGGGTCAGATCCCAGGAGACCTCACTGGGCACAGGAAGGTCTTTGTTTTTCCCCTGAGTGAGAAGTGGGCCCTGGACGGAGGCAGGGTGTTAGACTTAAGATTACTCTCATAGGAATTAGCAAGAGGCACCAAGGGAGTGGCTGGTCCTGGGAGGGGCAGTTCCTCCAGAGTCATCAAGAGCCCAGATATCATAGCATCAGGAAATAAAAACATGCTTAATACAGGTGACCCACATCCAAGGACTGATCCACGCAGAATCTCCCATTTTCATTGCTGTATAGTATTCCTCAGCACAAATGTACCCAAATTCCTATTCTTCTTTAATGGACTTTGAGTCAATAGGCTGGTAGCAAAAATAATTTCTCCAAATGGCTAATAAACACATGAAATATGCTTAACATCATTAGTTTCCAGGGAAATGCTAGTTAAAACCAAAATGGGATGCTGCTACTGCTGCTGCTAAGTCACTTCAATCGTGTACAACTCTGTGTAACCCCATTGATGGCAGCCCACCAGGATCTCCAGTCCCTGGGACCCTCCAGGCAAGAACACTGGAGTGGGTTGCCATTTCCTTCTCCAATGCATGAAAGTGAAAAGTGAAAGTGAAGTCACTCAGTCGTGTCCAACTCCTAGCAACCCCATGGACTGCAGCCTACCAGGCTCCCTCTGTCCATGGGATTTTCCAGGCAAGAGTACTGGAGTGGGTTGCCATGGCCTTCTCTGAAAATGGGATACTACTATTTACCAACCAGAATGGATAATATTAAAAGTTGGAAAATACCAAGTGTTGGTGAGGATGTGGTCCCACAGTATTCCTCTTTCATCAAACCAAGCTGTGTGGTAACTGTGTTCCCCAAAACCGAAGGAAACCAAGAACCACAGCAATTGACTACAGATTTCAAGTCAACCAATTAGCTCTTCAATGTAAACACAGACAGCAGGCAAATTCACCAGCCCTCCCTCCTAAGCCCCTCATCCAGCTTGCCTTTCCCTGTTAAGGCTATAAGCCCAACCACAGCTGAATGTTGTTGTTGTTGTTGTTGTTCAGTTGCTAAGTCATGTCTGACTCTTCGTGACCCCATGGGCTGCAGCACGCCTATCTCCAGTAGTTTACTAAATTCATGTGCATTGCATCAGTGGTGTTCTCTACCATCTCATCCTCTGTTGCCTCCTTCTCCTGCTGTCAGTCTTTCCCAACATCAGGTCTTTTGCACTGAGTCATCAGCTCTTTGCATCAGGTGGCCAAAGTCTTGGAGCTTCAGCTTCACCATCAGTCCTTTCAATGAATATTCAGGATTGGTTTCCTTTGGGATTGACTGGTTTGATCTCCTTGCAGGCCAAGGGACTCTGAAGTGTTTTCTCTAGCACAATTCAAAACCATCAATTCTTCGGCACTCAGCCTTCTTCATGATCCAACTCTCACATCCATACATGGCTACTAGAAAAACTATAACTTTGACTAGACAGACCTTTTCAGCAAAGTGATGTCTCCAAGTTTGAATATGCTGTCTAGGTTTGTCATAACTTTCCTTTCAAGGAGCCTTCTAATTTCATGGCTGCAGTCACCATCTGCAGTGATTTGGGAGCTCAAGAAAATAAAATTTGTCACTTCTCCTTTTTCCCTTCTATTTGCCATGAAGTGATAGAACCAGATGCCATGATCTTAGTTTTTTTCATGTCACGTTTTAATCCAGCTTTTTCATTCTCCTCTTCCACCCTCATCAAAAGGCTCTCAACACCAAACCAAAGAGGCAAAGATGGATATGCCATCTCTGACATAACTGTATGCTTGAACCTTGAGGATGGAGAGCCAGCAGGCACGTGGACAGTCATCTCTCTTTGACATATTGCTTGAATGCATGTCTGGTTGTTTTGATAGGCTTTCAAAAAATAAAAATTATAATCTAAAAGGTTACAGTGATGGATATTGAAATCCAAACCCTAAAAGCCTTCTGACTATGGTGTTCCAGGTGGCTCCAAGATATTTTTTTCCTTCTTTTTAATCTAAATCATGTTCTCAGACAGCACAGAGCCTGGTATAAATTCTCTTCTGTACTAATCTTTTATATACTTTTATGCTTGTCTGAGATGATTGAACATGACTCATTCATGGTTCTGTTTTCCACCACCACTGGTCTCTTCCAGTCAGCAACATCTGGTTTTTTGCAGAAAAGTTTCCCTTTGTCTGTCACATAACTCTGCGGTGTTCTGAGGAGAAGAGGAGTCTACACCAGGGGCTGGTCAAGTGCCAGGAACTGCCATGGACGATAGCAGAGCCGGGATCATCTCTACTATTTATTGATGGTGATATGAAACTGAAAGTCGGCTGAATAAAAACTGTCAGCTCTACAGTGTAGACTGATAGATTTCAACATTTTATATATAAAGAGAGAGTTTTTGCTGCAAATCCTTTTTTTCAAACAAAATTTCAATAAAAATGTGAAAAGAGTTCCTGTTCTGGGGGAGACACACCCTCCCCTTCACTCTCAAGAAGTCATGAAGCCCCTTCTCTGAGACACCAGTGCTCCCAAGAGATTCTCAGATGCCCTGTGCAAAGCAGGTTCACAGCATAGTTCTGGTTACCATAGGTTATTGCCAGGTGATCTTGATTTTTTTTCCCTGCTTTTTTCTATATTTTAAATGCTCTACAATGAACATTTATAACTCTATCATCATAAAATAAATTGGAACGTCTTAAAGAAAACTGGTATCTTTTGATACTCCTTAAACATACCCCATAAAGCATCAAGTCAGTCTCTGGCAATTGGTCTGTAAGTATAATAACCAAGTGGTAAATACATGCCAGGTACCGTTCTTGGCACAGAAGATACAGTGGTGAACAGTGAGAGAGAAGCTGACTCCAAAGGTCTGACAGTTTAACAGCAGGAAGACAGATGCAGGAGGCTTCTGCCCAGCATCACTCCCCAGCAACTCACTTGAGGAATTCCCTGTGACTTGGAACTCTCGGGGTCTAGAGACCCTAGTACTCAGAGGGAGGCTCAGTAATAATCCTAGCACTCAACAGTAATCCCGCTCAACTCAAATCTACGGCTGCTTCCTGGTCACTTGGAGGAATTCACACCAGTCCTCCAGAAGGCAGAGCAATCAGCATGCTGGCATGGGTCACTGACCTTGATCATCAGCAGCACAATGGAATTTTTATGGTTTTTGTTTTTTAGTCACTAAGTCATTCCGACTCTTGTGACCCCACGGACCTTATAAGCCATCAGGCTCTTCTGTCCATGTGATTCTCCAGGCCAAGAATACTGGCATGGGTTGCCATTCCCTGCTCCAAGGGGTCTTCTTGACCCAGGGATTGAACCCATGCCTCCTGCATTGGCAGGTGGATTCTTTTATCCCTGAGCCACCAGGGAAGCCCAACACAATGGAGATAGGAAGGTAATTGCTTGTGTTTGGCAGTTTGCTAGGGTATCTCCTGTTGTCCCCCTGCCTAGGAGTAACTAAACATGGATAATACAGCTACCCCAGCCTGATACGGATGGGGTCACCATGGGCTCAGGCCCCATCAGGATGAGGATCTGGGTCACCCCACCAGGCCAGCTGCTCAGACCAGAAGATGGAGAGGGGACCCTGGAATGAACGGTGAGTGGGAGGAAGATGATGAGTGTTTGACATGGAAATACTCATGCATGTGATGGTTGATGACATGGAAACACTTGTCCATGGGATGGTTGACGGCATGAAACCATCTGCCACAGTGGGGGCTCTCATCCAGCCCACTTCCCCTCCTCTTAGAAATGTCTTCAGAAACTTGTGACCAATCAGAGTCCTGGAGAAACTCCACCAAGATGTAATGAATGTACATGAGGAGCGAATGGCTCCAAAGGGTGGATTGTAGCAGACAATGTCGGTGTCCTCTCCAAATCCTCCTAGCTGGACTACGCACCCATTCCCCTAGCTGCACTGCTGTTGGTTGAATATAACTCAGAGCTGACTCATTCTCCATATAATTGGCCAAAATGGAACCACCTCTTCCAGGAGGCTAAGCTATCCCTCTGTAGTGGAGTCTGGCATGGTGGTACAAAAGTGCATAAAGGGGTACCAATTCCATGGAGCAACTTACGTTCCAGATCATGAACTCTTTATTGCAAAATTCAGAGTTAAATTGAAGAAAGTAGGGGAAATCACTAGGCCATCCAGGTATGACCTAAATCAAATCCCTTATGATTATACAGTGAAAGTGACAAATAGATTCAAGGGATTAGGTCTGATAGAGTGCCTGAAGAACCATGGACAGAGGTTCGTAACATTGTACAGGGCAGTGATCAAGATCATTCCCAAGAAGAAGAAATGCAAAAAATCAAAATGGTTTTCTGAGGAGGCCTTACAAATAGCTGAGAAAAGAACAGAAGCTAAAGACAAAGGAACAAAGGAAAGATATACCCATCTGAAAGCAGAGTTCCAAAGAATAGCAAGAAGAGATAAGAAAGGCTTCCTCAGTGATCGATGTAAAAAAGTAGAGGAAAACAACAGAATGAGAAAGACTAGAGATCTCTTCAAGAAAATGAGAGATAACAAGGGAGCATTTCATGCAAAGATGGACACAATAAAGAAGAGAAACAGTACAGACCTAACAAAAGCAGAAGCGATTAAGAAGAGGTGGCAAGAATACACAGAAAATCTATACAAAACAGATCTTATTGGCCTAGGTAACCACAATAGTGTGATCATTCACCTAGAGTCAGACATCCTGGAGTGCACAGTCAAGTGAGCCTTAGGAAGTATCACTACAAGCAAAGCTAGTGGAAGTGATGGAATTTCAGCTGAGCTGTTTCAAATCCTAAAAGATGATGCTGTGAAACTGCTACACTCAAAATGCCAGCAAATCTGGAAAACTCAGCAGCCCACAGGACTGGAAAAAGTCAGTTTTTATTCTAACTTCAGAAAAGGGCAATACCAAAGAATGTTCAAACTCATTTTACATGCTAGCAAAGTAATGCTCAAAATTCTCCAAGCCAGGCTTCAACAGTACATGAACCAAGAACTTCCAAATGTTCAAGCTGGATTTAGAAAAGGGAAATGAACCAGAGATCAGATACCTGTTGGATCATAGAAAAAGCAAGAGAATTCCAGAGAAACATCTACTTCTGTTTCATTGACTATGTTAAAGCCTTTGACTATGTGAATCACAATAAACTGGAAAATTCTTAAAGAGATGGGAATATCAGACCACGTTACCTGCCTCCTGAGAAACCTGTATGCAGGTCAAGAAGCAACAGTTAGAACTGGACATGGAACAATGAAATGGTCCAAAATTGGGAAAAGATTACATCAAGGCTATAACCCTGCTTATTTAACTTATATGAAGAGTACATCATGCAAAATGCAAAATGGGCTGGATGAAGCATAACCTGAAATTAAGATTGCCAGGAGAAATATCAATATCCTCAGATATGCAGATAACACCAACCTTACAGCAGAAAGTGAAGAGGAGCTAAAGAGCCTTGTGATAAAAGGAAAAGAACAGAGTGAAAAAGGTGGCTTAAAACTCAACATTCAAAAAGCTAAGATCATGGCCTCCAGTCCCATCACTTCATGACAAATAGATGGGGAAAAAATGGAAACAGTGACAAATTTATTTTCTTGGGCTCCAAAATCACTGCAGATGGTGACTGCAGCTATGAAATTAAGACGCTTGCTCCTTGGAAGAAAAGCAGTGACAAACCTAAACAGCATATTAAAAAATAGAGACGTTACTTTGCCAACAAAGATCCATCTAGTCAAAGCTTTGGTTTTTCCAGTAGTCATCTACAGATGTGCAAGTTGAACCATCAAGAAGGCTGACTGGCAAAGAATTGATGCTTTTGAACTGTGCTGCTAGGGAAGACTCGAGAGTCCCTTGGACTGCAAGGAGATCAAACCGGTCGATCCTAAAGGAAATCAGTCCTCAGTATTCATTGGAAGGATTGATCTGAAGCTCCAATATTTTGGCCACTTGATGTGAAGAACCGACTCATTGAAATAGACCCTGATGATGGGAAAGATTGAAGGCAGGAGGAGAAGGGGATGACAGAGGACAAGATGGTTGGATGGCATCACCAACTCAATGGACATGCGTTGAGCAAGCTCCAGGAGATGATGAAAGACAGGGAGCCTGGTGTGCTGCAGTCCCTGGGGTTGCAGAGTTGGATATGACTGATTGACTGAACAACAGTTGAGGTTTCTTTTTTCAAACATTTATCCAGTTGAAAAGACTTTCTTTTCCCTAATGGAATTGGGGCATTTTCTAAAAATTGTGTGTCTGTGAATCTTGGTTTCTGTTGCATTGATCTATTTGTCTATCCCTGAGATCAAACTCTTGCTTAGATTTGTTTTCCCCTGACTTACCACCTTTCCCTCATGCCTCATCTCCTAAGAGAGCTCTCTTAATAGATTGCTTGGCTAACATTCCCATCACAGCTCCATTTTCAGGGACCTAGATTTAAGATTGCAACAGACATACAAGTTACTTGTTAAATGAGATACTTCCAGGTGCTAAGCAGTACTGGGAATAAGTTAAATATAACTGTAATACTGCAGTGAAGGACTGGCTTGCCTGCGGAAAGCTACTTTAGAAAAGGCGTCTCTGAGAAAGTGACATTTAAGTCAAGTCCTGAGTCATGACAACATAAGTGGATGGTTGAATGGCAAGGAAAATAATCACTGGAGCCAAGAAGGTCTAGGAACTGAGAGGGAAGAGTGTTGAATGTTGACCTTCAATGTCACGGCTGAAGCCAGGAGCACGATGATCAGAGAAGCGGTGGAAAGTGGGGCAGAGAAGCTGCCAAGCCAGGCAAGAGTTTATTGAAAAGCCCTTCATATTAGCTGGGAGTGTTGATGAGGGAAGGAGTAGAGATCATTTCAAAGTGCCAGTCATGTGGGAGGGAGGCTCAGGAGGGAGGGGCTTTATGTATACATATAGCTGATTCACGTTGTACAACTGACAACACAACATTGTAAAGCAATTATCCTCCAATTTAAAAAAAAATTTTTTTAATTTTTTTCAGTGTCAGTGGGAAGCAGAGTACACCCACCACATCTGCAGGTACTGAGTTCTCCTGGAGCTGGGAGAAACCCACAATCCCCCTGAAGAGGGCTGTAGGGGAAGATGTCCTTAGGGACAAGATATGCAGCTGAGATGCATGTGGAGAAAGAATTTGATCAGAATTTGAACTTGAGCATGTAGCAGAATCAAGTGGAGGACTTGTTAAAACACAGATTTCTGGGTCCCACCCCAGGGTTTCTGATTCAGAAGGCTTGAGGTAGAGACCCAAGAATGTGTATTTCTAACAAGTTCCCAGGTGACGCTGATGATGGGAGACCAGGGACCACTCTTTGAGACCCACTGGCTCAGACAATACCACATCAGGAGACAGACAGTGGCTCAGCATTGGCAAGACCACAGACTGCTTTTGTTAATAAAGTTTTATTGGCACATGGCCTGCCCATTTGCCCACATGTCATCTGCAGCTGCTTTTCCAGTTCAGGGGCCAAGATAAGTAGCTGCAACAGAGGCCGTGTGACCTGCAGAGCCAAATATATTTATTAATACAATTCTGGCTCTTCATAGAAAAAGTTGGCTTATTTCTATTCTGTTTTATCACTAGACTTCTGGAGTTTCTTGATGGTGTGCCTGGGGGAGAAGAAAGGCAACCAAGTACCTCAGATAAGGGTCATGATCTTTTGTAGCCTAATCTTTCCTGTTCTCTTCGAATTGGTAGGTCTGTGCTCTTAAAGATTATTTAACTATCTTTTTTAGTGACCTTCCAGTTAGAACTGGGGGCTTCTCTGGTTGGCTCAGTTGGTAAAGAATCTGCCTGCAATGCAGGAGACCAGGGTTCAATCCCTGGGCCACGAAGATCCCCTGGAGTGGGAAATGGCAACCCACTCTAGTATGCCTGCCTGAGAGATCCCATAGATAAAGGAGCCTGGCAGGATCCAGTCCATGGAGTCACAAGAGTTGGACAAAACTGAGCAACTAACACTCATTCAGTTGCAACTGAGATATATGTTTTCAATCCACCAAGGTAATGATGTGGATTTTTAATAAAAGTATCTATAGGCTCATCAGACATGAGTCTTTACCAAACTCTGAGATGCAAAGAAATGCCTCTACAGAGAGAATTGAACGCATCGAGGTGGGGGGCTTCCCTCTCTACCCACTCTGGACCACCAACTGCTATCAATTCATAATGAAGACTTTAGGTGTCTAGAGCAAAATGAGAAGAGAAAGAAAATTTTTCTTTTTAAAATGAAGCTAACCATGCTCATTGTCCTTTCTTCTGAAAGCTTTTTCCAAATTTTTTGGTGTTAAAAATGTACTTTCTTAGAAAAAAAAAATGAATGAATGGTAGTTTTTAAACAGCAGCTATTTTTAAATTTTTCTAGTACCTGCCAAATGGAGAAGGCAATGGCACCCCACTCCAGTACTCTTGCCTGGAAAATCTCATAGATAGAGGAGCCTCGAAGGCTGCAGTCCATGGGGTCCCTGAGGGTCGGACACGACTGAGCAACTTCACTTCACTTTTCACTCTTATACATTGAAGAAGGAAATGGCAACCCACTCAGGTGTTCTTGCCTGGAGAATCCCAGGGACGGGGGAGCCTGGTGGGCTTCCATCTCTGGGGTCACACAGAGTTGGACACAACTGAAGCGACTTAGCAGCAGCAGTACCTGCCAAAACAAAGAGCTGACACCTAACATTAGTCCAGGGTTCAGATGGCGAAGAATCTGCATGCAAGGCAGGAGACCCAGGTTCAATTCCTAGGTTAGGAAGAGCCCCTGGAGAAAGGAATGGCTACCCACTCCAGTATTCTTGCCTGGAGAACCCAAGGATAGAGGAGCCTGGTAGGCTACAGTCCATGGGGTCACAAAGAGTCAGACACAACTGAGTGATGGACACTTTCACATTAGTTCATCTGATTTTTCAGGAATTCCACTGATCTGTAAAATACCAAAGCGTGGGAAGCAGTGTACTAAGACACTATAGCAGAGCTATAGTGCATGTCACCTCCTTTGCTCACACCCTAAAACATTACACTGAGTGGGATTCTAAGGTCTGTCTGATCTCACAGGAAAGTGTGCAATAATCAATTGATTAGTGCTGTCTGCACAGGTGCAGGAAGTCAGCCTGAAGCCTGGGCTGCCTTCACCTGCCACCTATAACGAACACCATTATCAGCAGATGCACATTTCTAGATCTGATCTTGAGATCCAAGAGGTTCCATGAGCACAAAGCATAGAGCTTGCTCAGAAACATACGCTAAGACAATAAGAGGGAAATTGGGTGCAGGCACTAATACCCCCCATAGCTCATTTAAAGACTTCAGAGATGGCCTCAAAAAATAGAAGCAATCGAGTTATCATAAAGTAGACCCCACTTCCCCAGAGGAACAATGTTATACTTGGTGCACCCAGCCAATGCCTGGGTCCCAAGCAAACCGGAACAGGACACAAAGTGCAACCGTACATACACAATTATAATGGAAATAACATCTAAGATCTTTAACTCCCACCCTCACTGCTCTGCCAAAGAACAAAGTTTTGCCCTATTAGGAATGATGTTGCCCTCTTTCCATGAGCATGCACGGACTAGACTGGGTCACGAGCAATTTATAAGAATCTGCCTTCTTCAGGGAGAGACACTGATGACTGAGTCAGGGAAGGGAGGGAGCTTCACTTTATTTATCTTTGGAGCCCTTTGAACTCCCTATGTATATTGTCTATTCACTAATAAGTTTCCAAAACTTAAAACCATCACCACTATCACTTCATAAGAGAAAGTGTGTTTGCTAATCACAAAAAATAAAAGGCATAAGATCATCTTTTTCCACAAAGAAGAGGTGGCAACTTAATACAGCTAAGAAAAAAAACATGGAGTATAGTTTCACGTTTTGTTCAAATGCAAAAATAGAAACTTTCATTTTGCAATATATATTACATATAATTGCCTTAATAGAAGGTTGTTTTATGGAGGGAATCCCTTGGTGATGTATTTTGAAGTAAAACTCAGCTAATTTCTTCCAGCCAATTATTTTCATATTGTTGACTGAAAAGCCACTTTCCCCTAACACCCACAGCACCTTCACTGATCTTTCAGATCCTAACTATTTTGGGCAAAGCCAGAAAAATTCAGGAACCAGGCCTATACATTTCTGGCTATTTCTCCAGACTTCTCACTGCAGAGTCATTTATAAAAAGCAGTGGATACAAATGTGAGTCAGAGAGGGCAATGGCACCCCACTCCAGTACTCTCGCCTGGAAAATCCCATGGATGGAGGAGCCTGGTAGGCTGCAGTCCATGGAGTTGCTAAGAGTCGGGCACGACTGAAGCGACTTAGCAGCAGCAGCATAGGTGTGAGTTCCAACCAGCAAGTGTTACAGATGAATACACAATTTTTCAACTAAATAGTCTATTAAAAAAAAAAAAACTAACCTACTAGTAGGCACTTTAAAGCCTATGAAAGTCTAAAAAAAGCCACATGAAGTACATCCTATAGTACCCACTTCCCAAAAGAGACAATGAAAGCTCAGAGCAGTTAAGTGACTTGTCCAGGAACACACAGCATGAAAGGAGTGAAGAAAAATTCAAACCCAGATCAGGCAGACAGCCAGGCCTACTCACTCAGAATGCACGCACCTGGTGCTCACCCATGGCTGGCTCTCTTCTTGAATTTCTACTCCCAGTGGGTCCTGCCAGGAGTCTGCCAACTGAGGGAGAGAGGAGACAGTCAAGACACACAGGCCTGGAACTGTAGGGGCTGGGAGTAGGGTTGGACACTGGCCCTCAGACTTGGCACTGCTTCCAGCACATGGCCTGAGTCCAGCTGGGCTTCTCCATAAATACAATCCCCAGTCAGGCCCCCGGTCCAGGTACAAGTGAACTTCAACCTAAAGGAACAACTTGGGAGACACTAGGCCCCACAGGCTTGAAGAGCAGAAAAGGCCTCTGAGGATACATACATTCAAAACCCACTAGGCTAGGCCCCGTGTACCACTCCCTCCTCCCAGCCCCAAGCCTGGAAACCATTTCTTGAATATTCAAACATGGCCTCTAAGCTGGGAGATTAACCGAGATGCAGCCTTCTTATCACAGGTAGGAGTTTCAGAGGCCCTCCTGGTGGAACCGTAACAGGATCCCTCCAAGAGGAGAACTAATCACTCTGAAAGCTTCTGAGCATGGAGGGGAGGCGGGAGCAGAGAGTCTGCCCCATCCGGGCCAGCCTCATCCCCGCAGTGACCCACATACAGGGAAGAAACCTACCTGCTGCAAAACTGGGCTTCAGCCTCCCCCAATGTGCAGAACCCAGAGCTGTAGACATGAGACACAAGCGATAGCCAGACCCATTTCACAGATGGGGCTCATCAAGTCATGCTCAGTAAGCCCTCCAGGGCCCAGGACACCCAGGGTCCTCTTGCAGTTGTCCTAACCAGCATGGCTGGCCCATTCTTTGAAAGCCTACATGGTTGAGTTATCATGCAATGCAGGCAGAAGGAGGTAGCTGAAAGAATTTGAACTTTAGAACCCCAGAGACCTGGGGCAGGGTCTCAGCGCCTTAGCTACTGACTGGCTTCAGGTGCTTGATTAAGTCACGTGACTGCTTGGCCCCTATCCTCATCTCCTGAGTTAAAGTGAGAAAGGACACCTACCAGCAAGGCTGCTCCAAGGATTAAAAGAAACAAACAATTGTAAATAAAACGCATGGCCTTGCTGAAGGGCAAGGTGGCTGATAAAATTGACACAGGGGTCATTTTCAGGCAGGAGTCCTGCTAAGGCAGGATCCGGTGCTCATTGAATTCTAATTGAAGGAAATCAACACAGAGGTGTTAACAACTACCTTTCTCATCTTCTGTTGCCAACAGCAGAATAAACATTTTCTTCAGAGGAGCCAGGAGAATAGATACTCTCCGAGGTGTTACCCTTCAGAAGCCAGTGGCATCATGGGACCTAAGCTGCTATTCTAATCAATACCTCCTTTTTTTTAACTCAAAAGATCTAAAGCCTTTATTTTTTCTATGTCCATCTGTTTTAAAAACTCTTTTTAGTTGCAGGATAATTACAATATTGTGTTGGTCTCTGCCATGCATCAACAAGGGTCAGCCATAGGTATATATATGTCCCCTCCCTCTTGAGACTCCCTCCCCCCTCCCACCTCATCCCACCCCTCTAAGTTGTCACAGAGCCCTGGTTTGAATTCCCTGAGTCATACAGCAAATTCCCGCTGGCCATCTATTTTACAAATGCTAGTGTAGCTAGTGTATATGTTCTGGAGAAAGCAATGGCACTCCACTCCAGTACTCTTGCCTAGAAAATCCCACAGACCGAGGAGCCTGGTAGGCTGCCGTCCATGGGGTCACTAAGAGTCGGGCACGACTGAGCAACTTCACCTTCCCTTTTCACTTTCATGCATTGGAAAAGGAAATGGCAATCCACTCCAGTGTTCTTGCCTGGAGAATCCCAGGGACGGGGGAGCCTGGTGGGCTGCCGTCTATGGGGTCGCCCAGAGTCGGACACGACTGAAGTGTATATGTTTGGAGAAGGCAATGGCACCCCACTCCAGTACTCCTGCCTGGAGAATCCCAGGGACAGGGGAGCCTGGTGGGCTGCCGTCTATGGGGTCGCCCAGAGTCGGACACGACTGAGGTGGCTTAGCAGCAGCAGTGTATATGTTTCCATGCTACTCTCTCCATTTGTACCACCCTCTCCTTCCTTGGGCTTCCCTGGTGGCCCAGCTGGTAAAGAATCCACCTGCAATGTGGGAGACGTGGGTTCAGTCCCTGGGTTGGGAAGATCCCCTGGAGAAAGGAAAGGTACCCACTCCAGCATTCTGGCCTGGAGAATTCCACAGACTGTATAGTCCATGGGGTCGCAAAGAGTCAGACACGACTGAGCGACTTTCACTTTTTCCTTCCTAAGCAACCCCTGCCATGTCCATAAGTCTGTTCTCTATGTCTGCGTCTCCACTGCATCTTTTTTTTAACTTTTTATTTTGTATTGGGGTGTAGCCAATTTAAAATGTGATTGTCTCAATTAAACAGCAAAGGGACTCAGCCATACATATATATATGTGCATTCTGCCCCAAACTTCCCTCCCATAATCAATAACTTCTATCACAAGAGGTACACAGGGGCCAACTGGCCTGGTTTTTTTTTTTTTTTTCCATAATAATCTCCAGTTTCCCAACGAAACAGACACTGTGTTGTCTCCACGAGTTTGCCCAAGCCCTCTCCTGCTCTGGGAGTCTAGCCCATCCTTCCAGACTCAGTTCAGGTATCTCCTGCCCAGTGAAGCTTCCCTACAGAGGAGGGAATCTCCTGCTGGGTCCAGACATGCTGACCTTCTCTGCTCTGGGCTGACACAAGTTCCAGACACACAGACCTAGTTCCCATCTGCTCTGGGTGACTTTGGGCAAACCACTTGATGTCCCAGAGACTTGAGATTCCTGAAAAAATTCCCTAGAGCTACTGTAGACCTTAAACAAAAATATGTAAAGCACAAGACCCGGTACCTTAGGTACTACTTCGATTAATGGGAGTTGTTATTTTTACTGTGGACAAGGCCCATTTTCTCCAACTAAACACCCACTCCCCAACAGACACACACACGTGCACCCCTCTAAACACAGGGGATGCTCTGCTTGCCCTGGTTGGTAAATGGCTGGCAATGTAAGACAGCAGACAATGAATATCACACGCTCTCTCTCTCAAGCACCTACTATGTGCAAGAATTGCACAAGGAGAAAAACGGGAATAAAGGGATGAGTTGGGGTCTGGACATGAGGGAAGCCAATTTGCAGGGAGAACAGGATTTGTCAGCTTCAGGAAACAGATCCAAGCTCTGAATCACCAATCTACAGAACTTCCCCGAGTCCCAAGCTTCCTCATCTATAAACATGTTCTAGGATCCACACCATGTGAGCATTAAACATCCTGCATAAAGAGCTAACACAAAGAAAATGTAAAAAATGTTAGCATTTATAAATGTGCTTGTTATTAGCGGTAATAAACCCCAGGAGGTATTACCACTGCGTACCTTGAAGTCAAGGGAGAAAAAAAGTGATGAAAGGAACCCGGAGCTTTGGGCTCTCCTTCTGTCTTCAAACAGAGCAAGGACCTGGGCTGGGAAGAGTTGTGTGTGCCCAGTTAGGGGGTGCCCAGTTAGGGGGTGCCCAACTATGGGTCACAGACTAGATCGCCTTAAACAACCGAGGATAATTTCCCACCTAAGAAGCCCAGAGCAGGCTGCCAGGGTTCGCGAGCTGCCAGGGTTCACGAGCTCAGGGAGGCCAAAGTTCTGGATCAATATCACTGCAATTCTCTAGGCCTCAGTTCCTAGACTCAGCTCCATGGTCGCCCTCGCCTGCCAGCCTCCAAAAGCAGTGGGGTTGGGGGAAGGGACGTTTCCTGGAAGCCCCGACAGTCCCAGAGCTGCCATCAGGTCCCACCAACCAGAACTGGGTCACGTCAGTACCCAGAAGCCAAGGATACCTAGGCAACAGGAGTGGGTTTACCACTGGGCCCAGCTTCCCTGCAAACTAGACAAGCCCCTTGTTTCCTGCAAGCGACGAGGTTCTGTTAGCAGGAGCATCAAGGAAGAGGTTGGCAATGCACAACACCTGGATGTACACATGGAAAGAGTAAAAGGTGGGGGCAGAGAGGATCCTGTCCCCAGTGCCCCCCAGGAACTAAAGGTCAGTCAAAGCCTCAGGTGAGACATGCCTGACACAGTAAGGGATACAGGAGACCTGGCTCCTGCCCCTAAAAGGACAATAAGGTCAAGTCACAGCTACAAGACACGCACACAGCTGTCTAAAGAGTGGGCCCTTCAATGGCTCCAGGCTGGTTGATTCTGTAGGTCTCAGTGTCCCGGCTCTGCAGAGTAAGGTCAGGGTGGCGGAAGAGGCAAGGGAGTCAGCCAGTGCCAATGCAGAGAGGGTCAGTGAGCCCAGCCAAGAACCTGTTCCCCACACTGAGAACACTTACTTATATGAAATGTCAGGATTTGCCCTGGATGCTGGGCACAGAGGGAGGAGCCCTCGGCCCTGTCCTTCATGAGCTAACAGCCTTCCTGCACCTCATTCTTTTCTGTACCCCGAGTATATAATAACAATAGCAACAGTAAATGCATATCATTAGCTGTAAACCAAGCCCCACTTTGAGAACTTCACAGTGCGCAGATCTCAGTCGATATAATCTCAGTTGGTCAGACAGCCACCTTATGAGGAGGTACAGTTAAGGTCCACGTGTAATAAATGAAACTGAGGCAGAAGACATTACATACCTAGAAAAGCAGTGGGATGAGATGGGGGTGAGCGAGAAGCAGGAATTCTAGTTCCAGTCTTGGCTCAGCCACAGAGGTTCTGTATGAGCCAGAAAGTCTCTCTCTGGACCTCAGCTTTCCTGCCTGTAAAAGGAATGATGCTCCATGAGCCAGAAGGTTTTGAGCAGGGGTTCTTGAACTTTGCTGCCCAGTAGAAACACCTGGGATCTTCCAAAACTCTGACACCCTCATCAGATCACAGGTCAATTAAGTCAGAAAGTCTGGGCATGAAAGCCAGGAATCTGCGATTTTTTTTTTGTTCCGCTTCATTTTTAAGTCATCAGGTGATTCCTACTTGCAGCCAAGTCTGGGAACAAGGATGATAATTTCCTGGCATCCTGTGAGAGAGCAAAAGGATGGCCTCGTATAGAGTGAAGACTGAGGCACAAGTAAATATCCAGAATGGTCAAATCCATAAAGACAGAAAGCAGATTAGTGGCTGCTGGGGGCTGGGAGGAGGGGGGAATAGACTGTTCACTGGGTCCGAGTTTCTAAAAGGAAATGGAAATGTTCCGGCTCTAGATCCAGGTGGTGTTTGCAGAACATTGTGAAGGAACTAAATGCCACTGACTTGCACACTTCAAAATGCTAAATTTTGTAATGCATATTTTACCACACACACACACACACAAAGGTTGAAAATGAATACAAATTTAACTAAAAATATGGTGTGTCTCAGACTGTTCACTGGGTCCGAGTTTCTAAAAGGAAATGGAAATGTTCCGGCTCTAGATCCAGGTGGTGTTTGCAGAACATTGTGAAGGAACTAAATGCCACTGACTTGCACACTTCAAAATGCTAAATTTTGTAATGCATATTTTACCACACACACACACACACAAAGGTTGAAAATGAATACAAATTTAACTAAAAATATGGTGTGTCTCTCAGAAGGTCAGAACTTTGTGGGCGAGCAAGGGAAGTAATAGGTCAGAGCTGTCTCTGGAGGCAGACCTGAGGTCAAATCCCTAGTCTGCAACTTGCTAAGGGGATGCTGTGTGACTCTGAACAAGTGACCTCACCTCTCTGATGCTCTTTCCAGCCTAATCTTAATTCCCTGACCAGGGACTGAACCTGTGTCCCCTGCATTGGCATGCAGATTCTTAACAACTGGGTCACCAGGGAAGTCCCAGAAAAGAATTTTTAAAAGAGTGAATATGTAAAAAAAATTTTTTTTTCTTGAAATACATTGATATAGAATGGTGAAAATAAAATAGGGTGTCTCTCTCACAGGGTGAGCAAGCAAGGGGAGGAACAGCATCAGAACTCGGACTCTGGGCTCAAATTCCTAGTCTGCAACTTGCTAAGTGGATGCTGTGTGACTCTGAGCAAGCGACCTCACCTCTCTGATCCTGTCTCTGGCCTCTGTGAAATGGATATAAGAAAACTACCAAGCTCGGAGAGTTACGAAAAGTGAAAGTCGCTCAGTTCTGGCCTACCCCTGGCAACCCCACGGACTATACAGTCCATGAAATTCTCCAGGCCAGAACTCTGGAGTGGGTAGTGGCTCCCTTCTCCAGGGGGTCTTCCCAACCCAGGGAGGGAACCCAGGTGGAGAGAGCTGTGTTGAAGCTCAGATGGGAAATGCCTGGCACACACTGCTTAATGAGTCAATGTCATTACTCAAAGAACCACAGCAATGCGCCTCAGGGATCCGACAAGACCAGGAACGCTGGGGCCCAGAGAGGGACGGGACTTGAGCAGAGTCCCCCAGTGGGGAAGAGGGCCAAGCAGCACGGGCATCCAGGTGCCAGCCTGGCCACCTCCCTCCACCCGCGGGGCCAGGGAGTCTGACTCACCTGGTCCCCAGGCGCGGGGCGGGGCTCCCGGCTCTCACCTGGCGCTGCAGGCGGCCCCCACCCGCCACCCGCCTTTCATCTCCCCTCCTCGTGGCTCCGGGCACCGCTTTCCCAATTGCCCAGGTGACGCCAGAGGCCTGGCTCTTGGCTTCCGCGGGGGGCGGTGCGGGCAGGTGAGGCCGCCACCAGGTGAGGCCGCCCCACGGGAGGCCCGCCCACCGCACCTCCTCGTCTCCTCCCGGTCTGTGGCGACATCTGCTGGCCGTCCCCGGAGGGACACAACCTCTGCTCTGATTTCTGCTTCAGTTCAGATTAATCCCCGTTAATCACTGAGCACCTCCTAAGGGCCCCGTACGGTGTTAGGTGTCTTGGATTCGCACCATCCCACGTCTCCAGGAATCTCAGACTACCTGAAAGCTCAGATGCAGAAAAGACAAAGAAAAAGCCGCAAGTTGCAATCATTCTTTGCTCAGATACAGAGTAACGTTAGTTGGGGAGGTACCAGCCCGTCCTCTCTGAGGAGATGTCCCTGGGAAGGCTTAAAAGAAACCCAGAAAATCCCAGGGAAAGAAGGTGAAAGTAGTCCCAGGCATAGGAAGGCACCTGGCCTTTCACAGGTGAAAAGCCCAGAGGCTGGAACACCATGGCTGTGGTATGAAGTAGGCAGAGATCAGAGGAGACCTTCTATCTATACTCTGTGTTCCCACGGGAAAGTAGGACCTGAGAAAAGGACTTCCCCTCTTAACAGTGCGGCAG
>SJYC01126913.1:0-21442 GCA_006408675.1 Madoqua kirkii
AATAGAGGTATTATGTGATCCAGCAATTCCACTCCTGGGTATATATCTGGAAAAAATGAAAACTCAAATTCTAAAAGATAAATTTACCCCAATATTTGTAGCAGCACTATTTGTAATAATCAAGACACAGAAGCAACCTAAACTTCCATCAACAGATGAACAGATAAAGATGTGGTATACACACACACACATATATATAATGGGATATTACTCAGAAATAAAAAAGAATAAAATAATATGATTTACAGCAACATTAATAGACTAGAGATTATCATATTAAGCGAAGTTGTCAAACAGAGAAACAAATATGATATCACTTAATGTGACATCTAAACAATGATACAATTGAACTTATTTACAAAACAGAAACAGACTTGGAGACAATAGAAACAGACTTATGGCTACCAAAGGGGAAAGGAGCAGGGAAGTAATAAGCTAGGAGTTTGGAATTAACTAATACCTCCTACTGTATATATAAAATATATAAGCAACAATGATTTATTGTGCCACAGGGAACTATATTCAATATCTTATAATAACCTATAATGAGAAAGAAACTGAAAAATAATATATAACTTAATTTCTCTTAAACTATAATATTGTAAATAAACTACACTTCAATCTGAAAAAGTCTTTGTATCCATTGTCAATTGCCAACTAAGCTATAAACTACAAATGCTCAAGATGGTCCATACCAAGAACTCACCTTAATGTAAATGACATTTTTAAAGATAATACATTCACATGCCCATTTGAGTTATAAGATAGCACAAGTTTTGCCATGAGAAGCACCAATGTTCTCCTTAGTTGCCAAGCCAACTATTCAGTCATCAGAGTTTATTGCCTTTAACTATTTGTCTTTACTTCTGATTGTTACCTTCAGAGCACTAAACACTATCCTTAGCTCTCCTTTTACTTCTTTATTGACATTCACTGCTCTATCTATTCCCTACTATAAAAAGAACAGGATTTGTTTCTTTAGGATACCTGTTCTTAATCTCTTTTATTTTTGAGAGATATTAATTTTTCAGTTCTTCTATTGCTTGCCTTGGTAAATTTGAGTGTTATACATAAAAACCTCTATATTTGGATATCAACTTTAAATAATAAGTTGTTCACTATGCAAAATCTTTGTTTCTATTCTTTTTTCCTGTCTGTCTTCCTAACTTTGATCTCCCAGTTTCTGCCCTTTTCTGTTTTTACATTGTTAACAGTAATAGCATATACATTTTATTTTGTATATCTTAATTTTATTTTGTACATCTTATTTTGTATAGCTTAATTACATTATCTATATTCTGATGAAAAGTTGATCATAAAATTGAAAATGATAATAAACAGAAGTTACATTGACATGTCTATATAATGATTCATTCACTACAGGAAAAATAAGGTTGATTTTAAGAAGCTATAGAATAACTGGTTTTGTTTCCTCAACAGGCCTATTAACTGAATGGCAAAGCAACTTAAGCTATCTCTAATGGAAAGGGTTTCTTTCCTGGGAGGCTAACTTTAGGATGCAGAACAGGAAGTCAGTGGACAGACTCCCCCACACAACCATATGGGTCAAATGAGATGCACTTCACTTTATGATGCCAACCCCCACCCTAAAGTTTTCCTTTAATTTCTTTAGAACACTGGTTCCCAGTGTATGCGCCTCAGGATCGCAACAGCAGCAGAAGCACCTAAACTTGTTAGAGCTGTAAATTCTTGCTGTCTACTCTAGAGCTACCAAATCAGAAACTGAGAGCAAGGCACAGTGATCTGTGTTTGAACAAGGCTCCAGGTTATCATGAGGCAGACTAGGGTTTGAAAACCACTGCTTTAGAAAGAACCTTCTAGGGTTTGCATTGACACAAATGTGAACTATGGTAAGGTAGAAATAAGGCAAAAGTTTTGTCACAGCTGGTCTAAACCTTTAATAATTCTACTCTTTTTAGAGCACACCCTCATTCTTACCTGGTATCTCAGCTGGTAGAGAATCTGCCTACAAGGCAGGAGATCCTGTTTCAATTCCTGGGTTGAGAAGATCCTCTGGAGAAGGGATAGGCTACTATTTCAGTATTCTTGGACTTCCCTGGTGTCTCAGCTAGTAAAGAATCCACCTACAATGTTGGAGACTTGGGTTTGATCCCTGGGTTGGGAAGATCTCCTGGAAAAGAGAAAGGCTACCCACTTCAGTATTCTGGCCTGGAGAATTCCATGAACTGTACAGTTCTTTGGTCACAAAGCGTTGGACACGGCTGAGCAACTTTCACTCATTCTTACCATTTGGACCAGATTATCAAAATTATGAATTTTCTATGGAGTTCTTTACAGTGATGTTCTGGTAAATGTACAGTATCTAATGAGAAGGAAAATAGTCCAGATTTGTGCTCCCAGTATGGCCAATTTCAAGCTACCCACATGGTATCTGTGAAGTCACAGTTAAGAAGAGATGATCACAATTCCAGGTCATTGAGACCTGGCTCTAGCACATCACTGGTTGTCTGGGAAAATCAGTCCTCTGCAGTACTCTTCTGCTTTCATAAGCTTTTTGTCTTACAGAAGTTCTATTAACATCTCTTTCAACTATTGCTACTTGATTATTAAAGGTTTTATCATCTTTTGTGATTTTTTACTGGGCTTCTAGAGTAGTTCCATTGGTAAACAATCTGTCTGCAGTGCAGGAGACCTGGGTTCAATTCCTGGGTCAGGAAGATCCCCTAGAGAAAGAAACGGCAATCCACTCCAGTACTCTTACCTGGAAAATCCTGTGGACAGAGGAACCTGGCAGGCTGTCATGAGGTTGCAAGAAAGGTACATGACTTAGCAACTAAAACACCACTGATTTTTTATTAATATTCCCCTGAGATTTCAAATGCATGTGTTCAGCTTGTTACCTTAAGGCATAACCTGAAAATATGTTTATCCAAAGTTTATGAGGCAGGAAGAGAAGGGAATGATAGAGGAGGAGATGGTTAGATAGCATCACTGACTCGATGGACATGAGTTTGAGTAGGCTCTGGGAGTTGGTGATGAACAGGGAAGCTTGGCAGGTTGTAGTCCATGAGGTAGCAAAGAGTCGCACATGACTAAGCAACTGAACTGAAAGTTTTTTACCTGCTGCACTGGTCAAAAAAAGAAAAGTGGCCATTCACCAATGTGTTGTTAACATTACTATTTGTATTATAAGAAGACAGTAAATCCCATGTTAACAACAGCCCTGGAATTTGAGTAGTCTCCTATAGATTAATCATTCATCTGTTCAGTCAACAAATATTCAAATTCCTTCTATGTGCCAAGAATTGATTATGAAGATACAAATAAACAAAAATGACTAAAATTATAACGGGCCCTAAAATGGTTATATTGGTGACACTGGGATGACATAAGTATGAAGGTCAGCCCAGAATGGGAAAATCACATAAAAGCAGCTAAAATAGCTTGGGAATAGGAGTACTGACCCAGCTCTGCTCTCTCCCTAATAAAATGGGTAGGGAGAAATTTATGAGACTCATTTCAACCACAGAAATCACACGCAGTATAAAGAAAACATAAATAGCATAATGGGAATATATTGCATATTACTTCTAACAAGACTTGTCCCTCAATCATAATACATGTATCTTGTATCTTTGACATTCCAGATATACGGTCACTATTTAGTTACTCAGAAAACAGTGGAACAGAATCCCCTAAAAAGATACACCTTAGATAACAACACTAACCCTTCTATGACTTACTTACCTTACCAGCAATGAGCTCATTCCCAGACACACATCTTTTTGACCATGAAGCACAGTGTTATGTCTAGCAAGGAGCATAGAGTTGAAGTCTTAAACATGCTTGCACATCCTGATCAGCCTCTCCCCACTTCATAGCCTTGGCACATTCATAACCAAAGTCAAGTTTCCTCATCTAGGAAATTAATTTTGTAATAATACTTCAGAAACTTACCAAAAGAATTGAGATAATGCAAAGGTAAGGTACACAGTAAAAGCTTACTAAATGCTTGCTACATAGATTTCATCGTGCTCTATTCTGCTTCTTTGTACTACAGTCTATGATGTTTTCCTCTCACTCACCTCTGACACTACAAAACTGTGAAGATTTACAACTTCTCTCTCATTTTTTAAACAAGATTCTTGCATTTCAGCTCTCAAAAACTTCTAATTTATAGTGAGGAAAGCTTTTTCCTCACCCAGAAAAAAATTTCTGCTCACTCTGCTCTGCATGTGTCCTAAGATACTTCAGTTTTGTCCAGCTCTTTGTAACCTCATGGACCATGGCCCACCAAGGTCTTCTGTCCACAGGATTTTCCAAGCAAGAATACTGGAGTAGGTTGCCATTTCTTCCTCCAGGGAGTCTTCCTAACCTAGGGATTGAACCTGTGTCTCTTAATTCTCCTGCATTGGCAAGCAGCTTCTTTACCACCATGTCACCTGGGAAGCCCTTGGGACCAATCCTGTGATGTTCCACAGCAGCCTGAAGGTCCAGGAACTGGCCTTTCCTAACTTGTCGATTCTTTAGCTAGAGTATTAAGTCTCAAAGAAGGCAAACAAAAAAATCTCAGTCTTCTAAATTACAATGCACAAACACACAAACGATTTGGGTTATATGATAAATGAACAAAAGTTCCACTGGAGAACAATGTTCCACTAGAGAACACAAACAGATATACAGTTTATCTATGGTACTGGCATTTCATGGAGAGGGTGGATAACTAGGAAAAAAGTGTAAAAAGGCTAACAAGAAATAATGGGGAAAAGGTAAAGAAGCATTGAGTTATAGAAAAATACTCACAGCTTCCAACTTACAAAGATGTAAATTGATAACTTGGAAGTTATCATGGAAAAAGTACCTAAAGTCACAAGGCTTCAAGTACCCAATAGCACTCCATAATGTTTTCTATTCTTGCTTGGTCTGCCTAAGAAAAAGCATGTCTCTGCCTTCCACAGTGGCTTCTATAAGAGAGAAGGCTCTGTAATGTCAGCAGAGTCCCTATAATAGAAAGAAATCCACAAGAATGTAACCTATAATTCAGGCCTAAACTCAGAATGGAAGAAAGAATACACCAATTGGTAAAACCTAGAATAGACTGTGATTACAAACATTTCCAATATCTCAGTGGTTTACAACAACAACAACAACAACAACAACAACAAATTATTTCTGACTCAGGCAGCACCCCTGTGGATGGACTGTGGTTCTGCCCTACGTCATCTTCCCTCTAGGATCCAGGCTATTGAAGCAGCCTTCTTCTGGAATATCCATGGTTATAACAAAGAGAACTGGGCTTTGGGCCATGTGCTGGGGTCTAACCTTTTTATGTAGATGTGACTCATGGGACTTTTAATCCTATTTTTTTGATCAAAGAAGTCACATGGACAAGACTAATTTAATTAGGATAGGGAAGTATAATCCTTTCCCAGGGAGACTAAACAACTGTGTACAATAATTCAGTTCAGCATGCTAGAGTAATAAGAATAGTACCTTCAGTTAGATCTCAAGTCACTCAGTACACTACCTTTTCTATAACCATTATTTCATTGTATCCTTACAAGTTCGTGAGATTAAAAAAAAAAGTAGTAGTACTTTTATCCAGTTAGATTTACATAACTGAAAACAAAAGAACTCTGTGGAGAATATACTATTAGAGTTGCCTGAAAATGGCCAAGTTTCCTTGTGTGGTCTTGAGGTCCCTATCACTGGAAGGAGTTGCACAGAATCTGGACAACTACTTCATGCCTATGCTGAAGAATAGAGACAAGATCCTGTTATTAATAGTAGACTGGGTAAAATAAGATTCCAGAAGATTTTATAATTCTGCAAGTCATCAAATTTCACACAGCTATTAAGCAGCTAGTCAGCAGTAAATGTCTTTCTCCTCCAAATGAACATGTATACAGAAAGGAACAAAGAAAGTCCAGGGTAATTTAGTGATCTGGCATTCAGGTTCACTTGTTCCAGTATATAAATATTGGGAAAAATTGTATCACAAATCATTTCTTAATCAATATGCATGAAATGTTTGTTGTTAGTGTGGTGATTAAGATGCTATGAATTATTACTAGGAACTATCAAACTTTCTGAGTACTCTAGGTTTGCTGCACTGATGTAGTTCTGAATAAAATATAAACATATTGGTACCAGCCTCTCAATCCATCCTCCAGACACAAATATTCTCTTGGGTTGCATAATAAACAAATGTTCCACTAGGCAGCAAAAATTATATGTCATTACTTAAAGGAAGACTAGTCCTTGAACAGATCAGTTGTACTGAGGTTCTGCATTTTAAAGATATTTTTATAACTTTACAAAGAAACAATTCACTTACTGATGACTCTTCTCCTCTTATTCTCCCCAGAGTTTTGGGTTTTATTAGCACTAATTCTATAGTGATTTGGATTTTTATCATTCATCAAATTATATGTATTATTGGCATAAAAATAAAATAAACTTAATTTTACAATTTAAGCACTTTTAGTTTAAACATCCTCTAAGTTTCTCCTAATTACTTAACATTATCAGAAGGCATAAAAAACCACAAAGAATGATGAGTATCTGATTATTATAAATATAGTCACTCGTTCATTGTTCATTTTGGTTGGAGACCTAACATTGATCAACTTCTCCTAAAAAAATTGAAATAACATTCCCATGTTCCAGGAACAAAGGAAGGTTCAGCATTTCAGAAATTTAAGCTCTGACATCTGATCAGGACGTTGGCTCAGCCTATCCAGGCGCCACTGATGCCAACAGCTAGCAGTACAGTGTTAGCAAATGAAATTCTTTTCAAGCTGGTCGGAGCCAGAGACAGAGTAAATTATCTACTTCAAACCTAGTGAGGCCAACCATTTAAAACTGATTTAAGTTCTGGCTCTCAGAAAGTCAGAAGTTATGAATGGCATCATGCTGAGCAGGCTGTCCAGAATAGAATATATTCCATATTTCTCTCCAATATTTCCCCTGAGTTATCTTCATATGACATGAACTTTGACCTGATTATGGATGCGGTTTGAATATGGCCAATACCAGCATCTTCCTGGGAAAACCTCAAGCCCCACTATAAAAGTATAACCAATTAGGAAACATAAATATATATCATTCTGCTTCAACTGGTTTGCTCCCAGGAAGCAGTTCTGAATCCCAGAGTGGTTCTCTCCCAAATGTAATAACCAATGAGGCTCAGATAGAGGAGTCTGAAATGCATGACTCTATGGTTGAAATCAATCCATCTTCTGCAGAATTCATGGGTGATTTTTCTGGTAAGGTTTAAAATTCCATTTCATTATATTTGACACATCCAAGCTCAAATAAAGAAGAGAAGGAGAAGAGTCATACCTCTTAAGGAATGTTTCAGATTTCTTTGAAAGTTAGGTAGCTATTTTTATGAACCAGGAAGAAATAGAAAATCTTAACAACCCATCACAAGCATGGAAATTGAAACTGTAATCAGAAATCTTCCAACAAACAAAAGCCCAGGTCCAGACGACTTCACAGCTGAATTCTACCAAAAATTTTGAGAAGAGCTAACACCTATCTTACTGAAACTTTTCCAGAAAACTGCAGAGGAAGGAAAATTACCAAACTCATTCTATGAGGCCACCATCACCCTAATACCAAAACCTGACAAGGAGGCCACAAAAAAAGAAAACTATAGGCCGATATCACTAATGAACATAGATGCAAAAATTCTGAACAAAATCCTAGCAATCAGAATCTAACAACAAATTAAAAAGATCATACACCATGACCAAGTGGGCTTTATCCCAGGGATGCAAGGATTCTTCCTTAATATCCGCAAATCAATCAATGTAATTCACCACATTAATAAATTGAAAAATAAATGTCATATGATTATCTCAATAGATACAGAGAAGGCCTTTGACAAAATTCAACATCCATTTATGATAAAAACTCTCCAGAAAGCAGGGATAGAAGGAACGTACTTCAACATAATAAAAGCTATATATGACAAACCCACAGCAAACATTATCCTCAACGGTAAAATAAATTTATTTTTTAATTGGAGGTTAATTACTTTATAATATTGTATAGTTTTTGCCATACATCGACATGAAACCCCACAGGTATACATGTGTTCCCCATCCTGAACTCCCCCCACCCCGTACCATCCCTCTGGGTCGTCCCAGTGCACCAGCCCCAAACATCCAGTATCATGCATTGAACCTGGGCTGGTGACTCGTTTCATACATGATATTATACATGTTTCAATGCCACAGACAGAGAAGCCTGGTGGGCTACAGTGCACAGCATCGCAAAGAGTTGGAAACAAGTAAGCACAGAAGCATGATTCACTACATTTCTGCCACACTGGGCTTCACAAACCACCAGTCATTCCTGAGTCTCTGGTATTCCCTCTGCAAAGGAATTAATGTCTTATTAACCAATACTCTGTAGGTCTTAACTCATCTTTAGTTTTTCAAAGTACCTCTTCCAGATTCCTTACTTCAAACATGACAGAACTGCCAGAGTCACATCAACTTCCAAGGGCCCTTCCTCACTCTGTCTACCCTTACAGGTATAAAGAATCAGTTTAGGTGTTAAACACAAAGCTGTTCTCCCAGGAAGGTCTCCTGTACTGTACACAGGCAAGATCAATCTGTTAGAGCAGCTATTTTCTCTGCTTTGGAGTTCACACTCTGTGTTTGTGAGATATTATACATGTTTCAATGCCACAGACAGAGAAGCCTGGTGGGCTACAGTGCACAGCATCGCAAAGAGTTGGAAACAAGTAAGCACAGAAGCATGATTCACTACATTTCTGCCACACTGGGCTTCACAAACCACCAGTCATTCCTGAGTCTCTGGTATTCCCTCTGCAAAGGAATTAATGTCTTATTAACCAATACTCTGTAGGTCTTAACTCATCTTTAGTTTTTCAAAGTACCTCTTCCAGATTCCTTACTTCAAACATGACAGAACTGCCAGAGTCACATCAACTTCCAAGGGCCCTTCCTCACTCTGTCTACCCTTACAGGTATAAAGAATCAGTTTAGGTGTTAAACACAAAGCTGTTCTCCCAGGAAGGTCTCCTGTACTGTACACAGGCAAGATCAATCTGTTAGAGCAGCTATTTTCTCTGCTTTGGAGTTCACACTCTGTGTTTGTGTGTGTGTGTGTTTGTTTACATCCTATTCTATTCCACAATTTATTGACTGCTGGCTGGGTACAGTATACTTTCAGCCCTTTTACTTATTGCTCCGCTCTGATCCCACAACCTTTTCTCAATCTGTAGGTCTCTACATAAAACAATTTTATTTTAAAAACTTTCCATTTTTTATTCAAACTTTGAGCCAAAAAATAATAATTACTTACAAAATTTTTTTATATTTCAGTCAACATATTTTACGATTATGGAATTTCTTCTGTTGATGTACCTTTCCGTATTTTTACCCAATTAAACAAAAAAGAGTTTTAGAAAAAGAGCTCCCATAATTTAATTTAGCATTGACTACATGGCTTAGAGGTTAAAGCGTCTGCCTCCAATGCGGGAGACCTGGGTTCAATCCCAGGGTCGGGGAGATCCACTGGAGAAGGGAATGGCAATCTATGGATGGACTGTGGTTCTGCCCTACGTCATCTTCCCTCTAGGATCCAGGCTATTGAAGCAGCCTTCTTCTGGAATATCCATGGTTATAACAAAGAGAACTGGGCTTTGGGCCATGTGCTGGGGTCTAACCTTTTTATGTAGATGTGACTCATGGGACTTTTAATCCTATTTTTTTGATCAAAGAAGTCACATGGACAAGACTAATTTAATTAGGATAGGGAAGTATAATCCTTTCCCAGGGAGACTAAACAACTGTGTACAATAATTCAGTTCAGCATGCTAGAGTAATAAGAATAGTACCTTCAGTTAGATCTCAAGTCACTCAGTACACTACCTTTTCTATAACCATTATTTCATTGTATCCTTACAAGTTCGTGAGATTAAAAAAAAAAGTAGTAGTACTTTTATCCAGTTAGATTTACATAACTGAAAACAAAAGAACTCTGTGGAGAATATACTATTAGAGTTGCCTGAAAATGGCCAAGTTTCCTTGTGTGGTCTTGAGGTCCCTATCACTGGAAGGAGTTGCACAGAATCTGGACAACTACTTCATGCCTATGCTGAAGAATAGAGACAAGATCCTGTTATTAATAGTAGACTGGGTAAAATAAGATTCCAGAAGATTTTATAATTCTGCAAGTCATCAAATTTCACACAGCTATTAAGCAGCTAGTCAGCAGTAAATGTCTTTCTCCTCCAAATGAACATGTATACAGAAAGGAACAAAGAAAGTCCAGGGTAATTTAGTGATCTGGCATTCAGGTTCACTTGTTCCAGTATATAAATATTGGGAAAAATTGTATCACAAATCATTTCTTAATCAATATGCATGAAATGTTTGTTGTTAGTGTGGTGATTAAGATGCTATGAATTATTACTAGGAACTATCAAACTTTCTGAGTACTCTAGGTTTGCTGCACTGATGTAGTTCTGAATAAAATATAAACATATTGGTACCAGCCTTCAATCCATCCTCCAGACACAAATATTCTCTTGGGTTGCATAATAAACAAATGTTCCACTAGGCAGCAAAAATTATATGTCATTACTTAAAGGAAGACTAGTCCTTGAACAGATCAGTTGTACTGAGGTTCTGCATTTTAAAGATATTTTTATAACTTTACAAAGAAACAATTCACTTACTGATGACTCTTCTCCTCTTATTCTCCCCAGAGTTTTGGGTTTTATTAGCACTAATTCTATAGTGATTTGGATTTTTATCATTCATCAAATTATATGTATTATTGGCATAAAAATAAAATAAACTTAATTTTACAATTTAAGCACTTTTAGTTTAAACATCCTCTAAGTTTCTCCTAATTACTTAACATTATCAGAAGGCATAAAAAACCACAAAGAATGATGAGTATCTGATTATTATAAATATAGTCACTCGTTCATTGTTCATTTTGGTTGGAGACCTAACATTGATCAACTTCTCCTAAAAAAATTGAAATAACATTCCCATGTTCCAGGAACAAAGGAAGGTTCAGCATTTCAGAAATTTAAGCTCTGACATCTGATCAGGACGTTGGCTCAGCCTATCCAGGCGCCACTGATGCCAACAGCTAGCAGTACAGTGTTAGCAAATGAAATTCTTTTCAAGCTGGTCGGAGCCAGAGACAGAGTAAATTATCTACTTCAAACCTAGTGAGGCCAACCATTTAAAACTGATTTAAGTTCTGGCTCTCAGAAAGTCAGAAGTTATGAATGGCATCATGCTGAGCAGGCTGTCCAGAATAGAATATATTCCATATTTCTCTCCAATATTTCCCCTGAGTTATCTTCATATGACATGAACTTTGACCTGATTATGGATGCGGTTTGAATATGGCCAATACCAGCATCTTCCTGGGAAAACCTCAAGCCCCACTATAAAAGTATAACCAATTAGGAAACATAAATATATATCATTCTGCTTCAACTGGTTTGCTCCCAGGAAGCAGTTCTGAATCCCAGAGTGGTTCTCTCCCAAATGTAATAACAATGAGGCTCAGATAGAGGAGTCTGAAATGCATGACTCTATGGTTGAAATCAATCCATCTTCTGCAGAATTCATGGGTGATTTTTCTGGTAAGGTTTAAAATTCCATTTCATTATATTTGACACATCCAAGCTCAAATAAAGAAGAGAAGGAGAAGAGTCATACCTCTTAAGGAATGTTTCAGATTTCTTTGAAAGTTAGGTAGCTATTTTTATGAACCAGGAAGAAATAGAAAATCTTAACAACCCATCACAAGCATGGAAATTGAAACTGTAATCAGAAATCTTCCAACAAACAAAAGCCCAGGTCCAGACGACTTCACAGCTGAATTCTACCAAAAATTTTGAGAAGAGCTAACACCTATCTTACTGAAACTTTTCCAGAAAACTGCAGAGGAAGGAAAATTACCAAACTCATTCTATGAGGCCACCATCACCCTAATACCAAAACCTGACAAGGAGGCCACAAAAAAAGAAAACTATAGGCCGATATCACTAATGAACATAGATGCAAAAATTCTGAACAAAATCCTAGCAATCAGAATCTAACAACAAATTAAAAAGATCATACACCATGACCAAGTGGGCTTTATCCCAGGGATGCAAGGATTCTTCCTTAATATCCGCAAATCAATCAATGTAATTCACCACATTAATAAATTGAAAAATAAATGTCATATGATTATCTCAATAGATACAGAGAAGGCCTTTGACAAAATTCAACATCCATTTATGATAAAAACTCTCCAGAAAGCAGGGATAGAAGGAACGTACTTCAACATAATAAAAGCTATATATGACAAACCCACAGCAAACATTATCCTCAACGGTAAAATAAATTTATTTTTTAATTGGAGGTTAATTACTTTATAATATTGTATAGTTTTTGCCATACATCGACATGAAACCCCACAGGTATACATGTGTTCCCCATCCTGAACTCCCCCCACCCCGTACCATCCCTCTGGGTCGTCCCAGTGCACCAGCCCCAAACATCCAGTATCATGCATTGAACCTGGGCTGGTGACTCGTTTCATACATGATATTATACATGTTTCAATGCCACAGACAGAGAAGCCTGGTGGGCTACAGTGCACAGCATCGCAAAGAGTTGGAAACAAGTAAGCACAGAAGCATGATTCACTACATTTCTGCCACACTGGGCTTCACAAACCACCAGTCATTCCTGAGTCTCTGGTATTCCCTCTGCAAAGGAATTAATGTCTTATTAACCAATACTCTGTAGGTCTTAACTCATCTTTAGTTTTTCAAAGTACCTCTTCCAGATTCCTTACTTCAAACATGACAGAACTGCCAGAGTCACATCAACTTCCAAGGGCCCTTCCTCACTCTGTCTACCCTTACAGGTATAAAGAATCAGTTTAGGTGTTAAACACAAAGCTGTTCTCCCAGGAAGGTCTCCTGTACTGTACACAGGCAAGATCAATCTGTTAGAGCAGCTATTTTCTCTGCTTTGGAGTTCACACTCTGTGTTTGTGTGTGTGTGTGTTTGTTTACATCCTATTCTATTCCACAATTTATTGACTGCTGGCTGGGTACAGTATACTTTCAGCCCTTTTACTTATTGCTCCGCTCTGATCCCACAACCTTTTCTCAATCTGTAGGTCTCTACATAAAACAATTTTATTTTAAAAACTTTCCATTTTTTATTCAAACTTTGAGCCAAAAAATAATAATTACTTACAAAATTTTTTTATATTTCAGTCAACATATTTTACGATTATGGAATTTCTTCTGTTGATGTACCTTTCCGTATTTTTACCCAATTAAACAAAAAAGAGTTTTAGAAAAAGAGCTCCCATAATTTAATTTAGCATTGACTACATGGCTTAGAGGTTAAAGCGTCTGCCTCCAATGCGGGAGACCTGGGTTCAATCCCAGGGTCGGGGAGATCCACTGGAGAAGGGAATGGCAATCTACTCCAGTATTCTTGCCTAGAGAATCCCATGGACAGAGAAGCCTGGTAGGTTATAGTCCATGGGGCTGCAAAGAGTCGGACACGACTGAGCAACTTCACCTTACCTCACACTGCCCCCACATCACGAATGTTCCAATCTTTTAAGTATATGTTATAATCACATAAATTTAATTTTTGTGTCAAATAGGAAAAAGAGCACAACTTGGGTGTGTATATTAGACACTCAAGGGGAAGACTTAGTTATGGAACATTCCTTGAATGAAACCCCACACAGCTTAATAAATATGATTATGATGTGCCAATGCAGGTTTGTCAATGGTAACAAATGTACCTCTCTAATGAGGAAGGCTGATAATTAAAAAGGCTATGCATGTGTCAGAGCCAGGAGTACATGAGAAGTCTCTGTACGTTCCTCTAAACTGTGATATGAACCTAAACTGTGCTAAAATTTTAAATCTAAAATTATAAAAATTAAATCTCTATATTTACCAAATCTACCAAAAATTATACATGCATGTGAAATAGGCAAAAATGGCAATCAACATCAGAGAAAATGGCCACCAGTTTGATGCATGTGATTGATGGACTCAGAGATTTTTATTTTTTAATTTTATTATTAATAATAATAAAATATAAAATTATATTTATACCTGAAATAAAGTAAATGATCATCTTAAGTAATTTTCCAATCATGAATTTTTTTTTTTTAATTCACAGAACAAAATAGGGATCTTCAACTGTCACAAACACAGGAATTTACTGTGAGGTATAAACATGGTTTCTGATCTGCAGAGCTTATGATATAATAGAGGAGTTGAAAAATGTACAAAAATTACTACTCTGTCAAGTAGCACATGAAAAGCCTTTAATATAAGCTGCTAAACTAAAATTATTATATTTCCAATGTGAACAAGTGAAGGCTTCAGATGGAAAAAAGCTTTAAGGACAGAGAGCCTTCAAGTTGGTACTTTTTTTTTTTAAGTTTATTTATTTATTTTTATTTTGCAATACTGTATTGGTTTTGCCATCATCAACATGAATCCGCCACAGGTGTATATGAGTTCCTAATCCTGAGCCCTCCTCCTGTCTCCCTGCCCATACCATCTCTCTGGGTCATCAAAGTGCACCAGCCTCAAGCATCCTGTATCCTGCATCAAACCTAGACTAGAGATTTGTTTCTTACATGATATCATACATGTTTCAATGTCATTGTCCCAAATCATCCCACCTTCTCCCTCTCCCTCAGAGTACAAAAGACTGCTGTATACATCTCTGTCTCCTTTGCTGTCTTGTATACAGGGTTATCATTACAATCATTCTAAATTCCATATATATGTGTTAGTATACTGTATTGGTGTTTTTCTTTCTGGCTTACTTCACTCTGTATAATAGGTTCCAGTCTCACCCACCTCATTAGAACTGATTCAAATGTGTTCTTTTTAATGGCTGAATAATACTTCATTGTGTATATGTACCACAGCTTTCTTATTCATTTGTCTTCTGATGGATATCTAAGTTCCTTCCATGTCCTGGCTATTATAAACAGTGCTGTGATAAACACTGAGGTACATCTGTCTCTTCAATCCTGGTTTCCTCAGTGTATATGCCCAGCAGTGAGATTGCTGGGTCATAAGTCAGTTCAATTTCCAGTTGTTGAAGGAATCTCCACACTGTTCTCCACAGTTGCTGAAAGAGTTTGCCTTCCCACCAACAGTGTAAGAGGGTTCCCTTTTCTCCAGACCCTCTCCAGCATTTATTGCTTGTAGACTTTTCGATCACAGCCATTCTGACTGGTGTGAAATGGTACCTGATTGAGGTCTTGATTTGCATTTCTATGATAATGAGTGATGTTGAGCATCTTTTCATGTGTTTGTTAGCCATCTGTATGTCCTCTTTGGAGAAATGTCTATTTAGATTTTTAGCCCATTTTTTTTGATTGGGTCGTTTATTTTTCTGAAATTGAGATGCATGAATTGCTTGTATATTTTTGAGATTTGTTATTTGTCAGTTGCTTCATTTGCTATTATTTTCTCCCATTCAGAAGGCTATCTTTTCACCTAACTTATAGTTTCCTTTGTTGTTCAGAGGCTTTTAATTTTAATTAGATCTCATTTGCTTATTTTTGCTTTTATTTCGAGTATTCTGGAAGGTGGGTCATAGAGGATCCTGTTATGATTTATGTCAGAGAGTGTTTTGCCTACGTTCTCCTCTAGGAGAAATCAGATTGATTATATTCTCTGCAGCCAAAGATGGAGAAGCTCTATAGAGTCAACAAAAACAAGACCAGGAGCTGATTGTGGCTCAGATCATGAACTCCTTATTACCAAATTCAGACTTAAATTGAAGAAAGCAGAGAAAACCGCTAGACCATTGAGGTATGACCTAAATCAAATCCCTTATGATTATATAGCGGAAGTGAGAAATAGATTTAAGGGCCTAGATATGATAGATAGAGTGCCTAATGAACTATGGAATGAGGTTCGTGACATTGTACAGGAGACAGGGATCAAGACCATCCCCATGGAAAAGAAATGCAAAAAAGCTAAATGGCTGTCTGGGGAGGCATTACAAATAGCTGTGAAAAGAAGAGAAGTGAAAAGCCAAGGAGAAAAGGAAAGATATAAGCTTCTGAATGCAGAATTCCAAGGAATAGCAAGAAGAGATAAGAAAGCTTTCTTCAGTGATCAATGCAAAGAAATAGAGGAACACAACAGAATGGGAAAGACTAGAGATCTCTTCAAGAAAACTAGAGATACCAAGGGAACATTTCATGCAAAGATGGGCTTGATAAAGGACAGAAACGGTATAGACCTAACAGAAGCAGAAGATATTAAGAAGAGCTGGCAAGAATACACAGAAGAATTGTACAAAAAGGATCTTCACCACCTGGATAATTACCTTGGTGTGATCACTCATCTAGAGCCAGACATCTTGAAATGTGAAATCAAGTGGGCCTTAGAAAGCATCACTACAAACAAAACTAGTGGAGGTGATAGAATTCCAGTAGAGCTATTTCAAATCCTGAAAGATGATGCTGTGAAAGTGTTGCATTCAATATGCCACCAAATTTGGAAAACTCAGCAGTGGCCACAGGACTGGAAAAGGTCAGTTTTCATTCCAATCCCAAAGAAAGGTAATGCCAAAGAATGCTCAAGCTACTGCACAGTTGCATCATCTCACACACTAGTAAAATAATGCTCAAAATTCTCCAAGCCAGGCTTCAGCAATATGTGAACCATGAACTTCCTGATGTTCAAGCTGGTTTTAGAAAAGGCAGAGGAACCAGAGAAACCAGAGATCAAATTGCCAACATCCCCTGGATCATGGATAAAGCAAAAGAGTTCCAGAAAAACATTTATTTCTGCTTTATTGACTATGCCAAATCCTTTGACTGTGTGGATCACAATAAACTGTGGGAAATTCTGAAAGAAATGGGAATACCAGATCACCTGACCTGCCCTTTGAGAAATCTGTATGCAGTTCAGGAAGCACCAGTTAGAACTGGATATGGAACAACAAACTGGTTCCAAATAGGAAAAGGAGTACGTCAAGGCTGTATATTGTCACCCTGCTTATGTAACTTCTATGTAGAGTACATCATGAGAAACGCTGGACTGCAAGAAATACAAGCTGAAATCAAGATTGCTGAAAGAAATATCAATAATCTCACATATGCAGATGACACCACCCTTATGGCAGAAAGTGAAGAGGAACTAAAAAGTCTCTTGATGAAAGTGAAAGAGGAAAGCAAAAAAGTTAGCTTAAAGCTCAACATTCAGAAAACAAAGATCATGTCATCTGGTCCCATCACTTCATGGGAAATAGATGGAGAAACGATGTAAACAGTGTCTTTATATTTTGGGGGCTCCAAAATCACTTCAGATGGTGATTGCAACCATGAAGTTAAAAGATGCTTACTCCTTGGAAGAAAAGTTATGACCAACCTAGATATCCTATTCAAAAGCAGAGACATTACTTTGCCAACTAAGTTCCATCTAGTTAAGCTTATGGTTTTTCCAGTAGTCATGTATGGATGTGAGAATTGGACTGTGAAGAAGGCTGAGTGCTGAAAAATTGATGCTTTTGAACTGTGGTGTTGAAGAAGACTCTTGAAAGCCCCTTGGACTGCAAGGAGATCCAATCAGTCCATTCTGAAGGAGATCAGCCCTGGGATTACTTTGGAAGGAATGATGCTAAAGCTGAAAATTCAGTATTTTGGCCACCTCATGAGAAGAGCTGACTCATTGTAAAAGACTCTGATGCTGGGAGGGATTGGGGGCAGGAGGAGACGGGGACAACAGAGGATGAGATGCCTAGATGGTATCACTGACTCAATGGATGCGAGTCTGAGTGAACTCCGGGAACTGGTGATGGACAGGGAGGCCTCGAGTGCTGTGATTCATGGGGTAGCAGAAAGTCGGACACAACTGAGCGACTGAACTGAACTGAACTGAGGAGCTTTATAGTTTCTGGTCGTAAATTTAGATCTTTAATCCACTTTGAGTTTATTTTTGCGTATGGTGTTTGAAAGTGTTCTAGTTTCATTCTTTTACAAGTGGTTGATCAGTTTTCCCAGCACCACTTGTTAAAGAGATTGCCTTTAATCCATTGCATATTCTTGCCTCTTTTGTCAAAGATAAGGTATCCATGGGTTTGTGGATTTATCTCTGGACTTAAGAGAGAAGCTGGTTCTTGAAAGATAGAGGTAACCACAGATAATGATGGAAATGAGAGAATTTCTAGTTGAATGAATACAATTCTAGCCCTGAGTCCCACAGAAGTTTATTGAATCATTAGCATAAGGAATTGGTTAAATTTAATGACTACTTTCTGCCCAAAAGAGCCACATTTCAGCCTTATATGAAACTTCTCCCTGGCAAGAATATACCAGGATACAAAGGCTGGCTGCTTTAATAACCAGTATCAGTTTTTCTTGAAATGTGTTTTGCAGAAGCCTGGCTCCTGGTGATATTCCACCAAACTTATCCAACTCTGATCATGGAGTAAAGTCCACAAATCTGCATAATTAATTCAACACTTTTAAATTTAATTCCCCACAAAACCCTTTTAGGCTAATAGGCAATAGCTATTGACATCTTAACAGTATAATAGAATTAGGAAGCAACATGGTATAGTGGTGTTGAAGCAAATGGCAACCCACTCCAGTATTCTTTTTTTCTTCTTCTTCTTTAAACTTTTTTTCTATTCTTCCAGTTATAGTTGATGACAGCTTCAAATGTTTTTATTTTTTTTTAATTTAAATTTATTTATTTTAGTTGAAGAATCCTGCGTACAGAGGAGCCTGGTGGGCTGCTGTCCATAGTGTCGCATAGAGTCAGAGACAACTGAAGTGACTTAGCATGCATGCATGCATGCATGCATTAGAGAAGAAAATGGAACCCCACTCCAGTATTTTTGCCTGGAGAATCCCAGGGACAGAGGAGCCTGCTGGGCCACCATCTATGGGGTCGCACAGAGTCGGACACGACTAAGCGACTTAGCAGCAGCAGTAGCATGGTATAGTGGTGAATAGCATAGCAGACTATGGATATGGAGTACCTGGGCTGTAATTCTGGCTGACCTCAGGCCAGTTACTTAAGCTTGTTTTGTCCTCCTTTCCTCATCTACAAAATGGGAATGACAAAAAACAACAACAACACTGTTTCATAAAACTGTTGCGATCAAATGAGGTCCCATGTGTAAACCCCTTAGAATAGTTCCTGACACATGGTAAGCACTAGGTAAAAGTTATCATTAGAGAAGCCTTCTCTGGGTTCATTTTTGGAAAAGAAAGTTCATCAGAGATGTGTAAACATGAAGTAGGCTCGTCATTGCTGGTATAAAAATCTAAGAAGGCTGTTTCACCCATAATTCTGGTACCTAGACAGAACCTTCTGCTTTTCCCCTGCAGCAGAGGACCTCAGAAATGAGAGTGGCATGCTCAGGTGAAAGTGAAAGCTGCTCAGTCACGTCTGACTCTTTGCGACCCCATGGACTATGCAGTCCATGGAATTCTCCAGGCCAGAATACTGGAATGGGTAGCCTTGCCCTTCTCCAGGAGATCTTCCCAACCCAAGGATCGAACCCAGGTCTCCTACATTGCAGGCAGATTCTTTACAAGCTGAACCACAAGGGAAGCCGACATGCTCAGGTACATGACAGGTTAAGCTTGAGATGCCAATAGTACAGACAGACTGGTATGTGCAGTAGACCACAGGTCATGTTCATTTCCAGTTTAGAGTTCAAAACAAAGCTTTTGAATTAACTTCTATCATTTCTTCTTTTTTGGCATACCCCCATATACTAATGGCCTTAGGACTTGAACCATGCTACCCTCCAATCTGTTCTCATCCTAAAGACTGACTAAGGCTTGATGATCTACTGAGAGGCTTCCCTAAATCAGTCCTCTTATTCATGTTCCAAGCACATATCAATATATCTTTATTCTGCTGTAATGGCCAAACCTGATGCCAATGACTGTGTTGAACTGCTGCCCCTTGCTATTAACATATGTGTTATAACTGCATCACTGGCTGACACCACTTCCCATGAGTGGGCAAATGAAAGTTCCAAGTCTTAGACCTGAAAGTGTATACCATCTTATGCATATACAACTTGAGGATGTCCCTGAAATCATTAATCCCATCCATAATGAAACTGAGCATGGTCCAGTCAAGTCAAATAGACTTGGAGCTTGGTTCTGGGTCCTGAGCTGGTAGAATGGCAGATCCAATAAAAGCTGACTAAAAATATTAAGACCCAGAGAATTAATCAGAATCAAAGTTTCTAAAGAGCAAAAAGGCTCAATATTGGAAACTTAAGGCAATTCAAATTCAAAAAGTATTCTTGAACCACTACAGATATTTGAACTAGTGATCCTTCTTTGAGAAGTCTGTAGGGGGGATGGGGGGCTTCTCATTTAAACCACATTCTAACTAAATGTTGTAGTAACAGTATTATCTAAGCGTGGATAATAAGACATATGTGTATTCCCAGGTTTATCTGGCCTGTAGAATCACCTGTTCCTGCTGAGCTGCCAGGTGTGGAAGCCATAAGGATTCACTAGTTGATAAATATCCTTGAGGCCCAACATTTATTTGGTTCTCAGTTACCTGAACCTAAGAATGTGCTCCATTCAGCAACAATGACACAATAGCTGAAATATACCCTAGCATGAACTGAATGTTTGACTTGAAGCTCTAATCCCCTCAAAATGCATGTGTTGCAGCCATAATCTTTAATGTGATGGTATTTGGAGGAGGAGTGCTTTTGAGAGATTATTAGGTTTAGATAAGGTCATAAAGATGGGGTCCACAGGACGCAATTAGTGCTCTTCTAAGAAGAAGAGGCCAGAACCATCTCTCCTTCTTTCATTTGCAGGTGCAACAAGGAGGCTCCCATCTACAAACAGGAAAAGGGCTCCCCACCCCACCCCTGGATACTAAATCTGTCAGCATCTTGATCTTGGATTTCCCAGCCTCTGGAACTACAAGAAATAAAGGCATGTTGTTTAAGTCACCCAGATAATGGTATTCTTTAAGGCAGCCAGAGCTGACTAAGGCATGCTCCAGGTATGCATAATCTTAGAACATGAGTATATTTTAAAAGATACCCATAGAATTATCATACTTCCTATATTATAACTCTGGGAATCACTTTGCATATAAATATGCCTAATACACGCCTATAAAATAGTAAGGTTAGCTGTACATATAAAATATCATAATTTTTAATATGTATTACCTTGTTTTTTTCTCAGTGAATCTAAAATTCTGTATCAGCATGAAACTCAGTAGCTTAAACATTAATAAGTGGCAGATAGAGATGTAGCCTTTGAAACTTTATATGTTGACATTATTTTTCTTTCCCATTTTCTGACACAAGATTTCTAATGTCTAATAAATCTTTCTAAATTTCAGTTTTGTTATCATCTCTATTGAGGTAATGATACCTTGTCTATC
>SJYC01126915.1:0-17117 GCA_006408675.1 Madoqua kirkii
TGAACTCCGGGAGATGGTAATGGACAGGGAGGCCTGGCGTGCTGCAATTCATGGGGTCACAAAGAGTCGGACATGACTGAGCGACTGAACTGAAGGTAAAAAGTGAAATTAAGGAGAAAATAGGGAGAGTTATAGAAATGTGCAGAAGAGGCACTTCATCCAGTCTTAAAGGAGTCAGGAAAAGTGTACATTAAAGGTGATATTGTAACTATCTGAAAAATGAAAAGCATATTGATGAGTAAAAGTAGAAATCAGGTTTTTTTTTTACACTAAGGAAAATGATTGGCCAAAATCCTATACTGCATTTAGATTGTTTCCTTTATTCCTCTCTTCTTTTAATTACCTATTTACTATTTTAAATAGCAGTATATTTGAATATTTCATGTTTGTGCTTGCACACTTTACTCATAATAAAACTCCTATAATTAAATATTTGAGGTGAAAGGTATGCACAGTTTTTATATTTTAATCCAAGGTAAATGGTAACACTTTTCCTAGAATGGTTATACAAATTTGCATTCCCACCAGCAGCCTATGAGAGTAACAGGCTTTACATTCCTGGAACTTATTGCAGTCTCAGGTTCCTCATTAGCCTTTTCTCCTTTATTATTGTTGGGGCTACCGCAGATCTCCATCTTTCCCAATTCCCAGGAAAAGTCCAGACTAGAGGTTTGAGGCTTCCAAGACTCCTTCAGAACCATCATTCTTGACTTGTGATACAGATAGCCTTTTCTGCCAGGCCAGCTCCATCTTATACCCTATATAAGTTCTGGCCTGATTTGCATCCTTGGTCCCCTGCTCTGATAAATAGCTTAGAATCTCTCTGTTTCCTACAGACTGAGCTTCCTACCTTACTTAAACTTTCCCCTCCTAGGAACTGAAGGTTTGCCTCTGGACCCCATTCCTTTGTCTGTACCCACCATGGAATGGTGAACAAAATTTTCTGATGTCAATTATTTCTCGGTACTTCACAATGTCACCCACCCTGAAATCAAAGTCACTGTGCTCCATTTACTGATAAATAGGCTTCCTACAGGCCATTTCCAAGTACTTCGACTACATTCACATTTTTTAAAAAAAGCTTTAAGTCATAAAAATCTTCATTGCAATAACCAAATTCATTTTACACCTTCAATCACATCAGAGATATTCATACATATTGAACACAGAATAAAAATTTACAAGACAGACTAACCTAATTTTAACACAGCTTGAAATTCTTTGTTGTTACAGTGAAGACTATCTTTTCTTGCTGCAAGTGAGTTATCAGAAAAAGAAATTCACTTTTAATGATCTCACATTTCATGTATAAAAAAATAGCACCTGCCTATGCCATGTAAGAAAAAAAAATCCTTCAATGATAAAAGATGCAATAGAGGTTATATTTTGCTTGATTGTACATATTTTGGATATAAAAGCATACATTTGCATTTTATTTTCCTACTTTAATAGTGCAAGATTTATAATACTGCATCATAAATCAGTGAAGACTTATGCCTTTACTCAGTCTACCTATTAACAACATTTTCTGTGGAATACAGCTACATACAAGATGTAGACCTCCTTAATCCTTAAGATATCCATAGAGAAGGTAAGGGTTAGGTACCTACACACATATTAGCTAACTCTATGCAGTGTTCTTATTTTAGGGTTTAAATATCTTTTGTGATATGCAGATGTAATCCTTATTTCCTCTTATTCCAATACTTTGCCCCAGAGTCATATGGAATATCTGAAAAAGTCAACAAGAAATAGTGGGAAAACACATTTTAGTGTCATCTCCACCCCATACACTCACACGCGTGAAACACCTATGAGCAGGATCATCGTTAATCTGTTCCTAACACCAGCAACAGGCGTAAGATTCAGTGTGCATTCACAGGATGGAAGTGTGCCAGCACTCCGTCTGGCATCTTCTGGTGACCTTCTTTAGACAGACCAGAGGATACAGTATAGAAACTTCAAGCTAGGCATTAGTTTTCTTGATTGCTTGCCACAAATAGCAACCTGAAATATGAGATAGACACTCCCACAGAATTCTTTGACAGGGAGCATGAAAATTTACACTGTTAATTTTATTCCCTCAACTTAGTCCACATATCCGAAACCTCTCTTTCAAGTCTCATCTCAAAGTTGCTTCTTCCATGAAAACACTTTCTCATCTCCCAGAGCAAATGTGAAGACTCTAAAGGTGCTTTATATAAATCATAAGATAAATAAGAGTTGATAAGGCGGAGGACTTGGAGAGACCTATGGGATTAGAAAGGGCACTTCACTCAGAAACAGAGTCAGGAAAACTTTTCTGGGTCAGTGATACCTAAACTAGTATTTCAAAGATAAAAAGAGCTAGGCAGACAGGTGAGTTAGTTCTAAATGTTATTTAGAACCCTAATTACCTTGATTTGTTCAGGAAATTGCCTTAAGAAAATTACTTCAATTTCTTAAATGAGTATGTACTGTGCACCAAACACTGGGTTGAGTATTTTCAAAGCTTTAACATGTTTTCTCTGCTTAAAAACTTTCTTTTACTCAGGATAAAGGCTATGGATTGTCCTTAACTTGTGTTCTTTTTCACATACCACTCGTAACTCATCTTACTGACTTTCTTTTTACATTAATTTTATTGGAATATAGTTGCTTTACAATGTTATGGTCATTTCTACTGCACAGCAAGATCAATCAGCTGTAGTTATACATATATCCCCTCCTTTTTGGACTTCCTTCCCATTCAGGCCAGCACAGTGCATTAAGCAGGGTTCTCTGTGATGTACAGTATAGTCTCATTGTTATCTACTTTATATAGAGAATCAATAGTGTACATGTGTAAATCCCAATCTCTCAAGTCCTACCAATCCCTGTTTCCCCCAGGTGTCTACATTTTGTTCTCTACACCTCTGTCTATTTCTGCTTTGCAAATAAGATGATCTATGCCATTTTTTCTAGATTTTACATATATGCATTAATATATGATATTTGCTTTTGTCTTTCTGAGTTACTTCGTTCTATATGACATGCTCTAGATCTATCCATGTCTCTACAAATGATCCAATTTGTCCTATTAAAATAAATCCAGGAGTGGGAGATGGAAGGGGGGTTCAGGATTGGGAACTCGTGTACACCCGTGGCGGATTCATGTCAATGTATGGCAAAACCAATACAGTATTGTAAAGCAAAATAAAGTAAAACTAAAAATTAAAAATTAAATAAAATAAATCCAGATTGGAATCCCTCCCACCACCTCAGCTGCTTCCACGCCAACCTAAGCACCATATTCCCTTGACTGAATCACTGCAATAACCTAAGAATTCACCTCTGCCTCTGGCTGCTGAGACGTCCTACACTTCAACTTTAAATGTAAGTCAGATGACATCACTCGTCACTAAAGCTCTACATCGCCTCACCCCCTTCCCCTCAGAAGAAAGGCAAAATCCCTTCAAAAGCTGGAAGATCCCACACAATCTGATCTCTGCCTTTCATTCCCTACCTCATCTCATTTCCTAAAACTTTTCCCATCACGTCCACTGCCCCAGTCACAGCAGCCTTACTGTATTTTTGCAACATGTCAACCCTGCTCCTGCCTCAGGGCTTTGTATTGGTTATCCTCTGTCCCTGAACAGCTCTTTCCAAAACATGCACTGGCCCTCTTCCTTACCTCCTTTGCTCAAATGGAACTTTCTCTGTGAAGCCTGTTCTGATTCCTGTATTTAATGTACCTCTCTCCCCAGTCCCTATTTCTGCATTACTTCTACCCTGCTCTTTCTCCTCCCATATCATTCATCAGCTTATCATGCATGACAAATTCATTTCCTTATTATGTCTATTGTTTAGTTTCAATCTTCTTTCCCTAGAAACTGATCTTATGAGGTCATATGTCTTTGTCTATTTTATTCAAAAATATATACCAAGCACCTGTTTTAGTCTTTAGTATAGAGAAAAGTGAAAGTGTTGGTCACTCTATCATGTCCAACTCTTTTCGACCCATGGACTGCAGCCTGCCAGGCTATCTGTCCATGGAATTCTGCAGGCAAGAATACAGGAGTGGGCTGCCATTCCCTCCTCAGGGGATCTTCCTGATCCAGGGATCGAACCGAGGTCTCCAGCATTGCATGCAGATTCTTTACCGTCTGAGCCACCAGGGAAGCCTTCGCATAGAGAAGGCACTACCAAATATTTTTTCATTGAATAAATTAAATTATGTAATCATTTCAATAAGACCTTGAAGTAGGAACTCTAAAAGGATTATTCTAAAAGGATCATTAACTACCTTATCCACTCTTGGACAGTTATTGACCAAGTAAAGATTCAAATACAGTTAGGCTCCAGAGGTCAGACCCTTAGCCCTGGCTCCAGTTTGTTACCCATCCTCAGCACTATCCTGTGATCCCTTTGGGACAGAGATGGTATGTTTCTACATATCCAGTTATTGCTTCAGTGATATACACAGTAGTTTGTAAACAGTAGGTACTCAACATTTATGTAACTCTGGCCAGCTTGTCCCAAGCAACATGACCTTTACTGCTACAATGCCTTCCTGCACTGGCTCTTGTAACATCTGCCCTAAGAACATACTATGCTCACCTAGGAGTCAGAGGAATAATGTGAGTAAACCGAGGCCCAGAGAGGTCCAGTAGCCTACCCAAGGCTATACTTAGCGAAACAGTCAAGACCAAGATCTGGATCTTGAGACATTGCCATCATTTCTCCATTTGTGACTTGAATTTTTAAATACAGACATATCTATACCCCTCAAGTGCAAGTTAACAGAGGCAGGGACTTTTGGTCTCTTCTATGTGTCTTGCAACAGATGTACCCCAATGGTAGGTACACTAGGTACCTAGGTACCTTGTTTACTAATAAATAAATAAATACTTATTTCCAACAAGGCCCAAGCCAGACAGGCATGAACAGGAGAACCAACACAATTTAACTGGATGGTCAAGCAGAGATAATGAGGGGAAGTAAAATATGAAACAGACTCAGGAAAGCAGCTAATAAGTAACCATTTTCACTTTTAAAAGAAATCACAGTTTCAGAGATAGAGTTGGAAGTTAAATAAAATTTGGAAAAAATTTTTTATCAATATTCTCCATGGTTTTCATTTTAATTTAAAGGGGAAAAAACAGCAAGGCCTTGAGCAAGACTGATGGACTGCTACGTGATCAATTCTTTCCTTGTCCCCATTGTAAAACAAAACCATAAATTACAGTAATTCTTATTTTTGGCTAAATGATTTTCAGCAGCATGGCTGGATGGTGACAGCCCAAATAATCATGGATTCATCATTTCTCATAGCCCAGAATCACAGTACTAGAGCTGTTCTCCTTTGTCAAAAAACTGTGGCTCTCTCAGAGTAAATAATGTTTAAAAAAATAAGAGAGAGAGAGAGAGAGAAAGAGAGAGAAAACCTGGGAAATAATTCATATTTTTCATTTGTGTTCAAATGACTTTTCCTCCCTTTCTACAAGCAGCTTTGGGATAGTATCAATATCTTGTGATTGATAAGAAATGGGCTGATACTCTAGAGCTTTTTAGCTTAATTTTCCCTTCTAATGAGTGTCTTTCGATTTCTGCAAAACTCAAAAGTTTGCTTAGGACCTATGTTTATCTCACAAGCCTTTGAGACAGTGCCAGTGACCATAAGCAGATACTCCTTGCCTAAAAGGAAAATGTCACACAGTTTTGTAGCACAAGTGACTAAATTAAATCTGAAAGGAGGGAACAGAAAAAAAGGCATTAAAAGAGAAGGTGACAGAAGCTGGCCCGCATTTCATCCCTGCAGTCCTTTGATCTGGGATACTCTTGCACAAGGGAGCCATGTTATGTAAACTGAAACCATGACTCTCAAATGTTACAGACTTCTGTTTTGGATCGAAACTAATATGAATGCTTAGGTTTGTATCATTCAGCAGCCCCAAAAGTTTCTTCTTTCCCTAATTTAAATCTCTTACCCTCCCCCTCTCACAGACAGAGATTTATTCTAAGGGATTGGCTCATGTGATTTGTGTGGGCAGCCAAGACCAAAAGCCATAGAGCAGACTAGAGGTTCTTAGGTAGGAAGCTGGAACATTTCTGAGGTAAAACTCTCTCTTCCTCAGGGAAATCTCAGTTTTGTTCTTAAAGTTTTTCAACTAATTGTTATGAGGCCCACTCTCACTACTTATACCCACTCCTCTACAAATTTTCCTGGTGGCTCAGATGGTAAAGCACTGCCTGCAATGTGGGAGACACGTGTTCGAACCCTGGGTCACAAAGATCCCCTGGAGAAGGAAACGGCAACCCACTCCTGTACTCTTGCCTAGGAAATCCTATGGACGGAGGAGCCCGGTAGGCTAACAGTCCATGGGATCGCAAAGAGTTGGACACAACTGAATGATTTCACTTTCTTTTCTTTCTTTTCCTCGACAAACTAACTATTGATGTTAACCACATCCACAAATGAACTTCATGGCAACACCTGGAGTAGTATTTGAGGAACACATCAAATTAACCATCACTGGGAACTCAGAGTTTAGTGGAAGAGATAGACAATGAATAGAAAACTACACATGATGTCAATCACAGCTATATGATGAGTACAGAGGAGTTAGACTAATCTAGGGATCACAGAGTCTTCCCTACAAAGGTCCAGCAGAGACCTAATAAGTGAGCAGGAGTTAGGCCAGAGAAAAGGAATGGTATTTCAGCATTCCATAGGGCTTATTCAAAAACCCTGAGTCCAGAACGAACCTGGCATATTTGAGACATAGAAAAGGGGCCAGGGCAGCTAGAGCCTAGTAAGTTTTGCACCCCAGTGTCCTCAGTGAACAAAAAAGAGTAATTCACAGAACTAAAAGCTTTGGTTTCCACTGGACTCAGGCACCTAGCCTGGTGTGCTTAAGATATCTTTGGGAGAAACAGACTTTTTCTTCTTCTCTTGATGTTATGATTAAAATCTTCTTGTGGTCCTATTACATGTAGAATAAAGTGTTTGTCCTCCAAGAGTTTTTAGGATCAAATAGTGCCCTGAACCCTTGATAGCAACTCCTGCTACTTTTCTTCCTAACTACCAAACTCCCATTACATCTTTAGTTCTCAAACTGGCCAGTACTAGTTCAGTCTCAGGGCCTTTGAACTTACTTTCTTCTGGTCTCATCACCATTCCCCAAGATTTCACACAGCAGGCTCTTTCTGAGCTTTCAGATTTCAGCTGAAAATACCACCTTCTCTGTCCTATTTTCTTTTTTGAGATGATAACTTTTAAGATTTACTCTCAGCAACTTTCAAATATGTAATACAGTATTACTAACTGAAGTACCCACTGCTGTACACTGCATCCCCATGTAAAGGAATGGGGATGGAAATTTGTTCCTTTTGTCCTCCTTCAGCTATTTCGCCAAGATGCCCCCTCCCCTAGTTTGGCTTCAGGCAACCAACCTGTTTCCTATGAATTCATTTGTTTGGTTCTTTCTCCCTTCCTTCCTTCCTTCATTTGGTTCTTTCTCCCTTCCTTCCTTCACTTATTTCTTTTCACATATAAGTAAGATCAGTTATTTTGTCTTTCTCTGACTTATTTCAATCAGAATAATGTCCTCAGGTTCAAATGTAAGGTCATGGAGGAAATCTGTCCCATTTTTGTCTTCATCATCTGACTCTACTTATCCCATTTCTTTCCTTACTTTTTATCTCTATTCACTTGCATGAAAATTGCATAACAGCAGAGATTCTGAGAGTAAGTATTTAATACATAGTTCTGAAAATGTAGATATAATACTTTTGGTAAATAACCTTCAAACTATATTCATCATCTCCACAATGAAACTAATACTACATATTTTGTCTGTCAACCAGACCACCAGATTATGCAATGGCATATTATTTAACATATTTGCCAATTGTGGAAGGACACAAAAGTGATTCTTTTATATACAACTAGAGACTAAACTTTTTGTGGTTTGACTTTGGAATAATTTTATATTTCTGATTTTTGCTTGGCTTCTTTATCAGAAAACCCATGTCTCTCAGATTAAGAAAGAAAAAAAAAAAAGGAGCTAGAAGGGACATGATTTAAACAATGCCCCAGACAAGCTATTGCAAGGTAATGAGATATGAAAAACAACTGTCTGATTATAGAGCAGGAGACCCATTCTAGAATTATACCCATTTTTTCAGTTGAGGATAAATGTCACAAGCTCACAGTATAATAAACGAGTAAGAACAGCACAAACTGTAGAGTACGATGAATGATGATTCAATCTTAGCAACTTGCTCAATTTTTATAAAATGGGTAGATAAAGGCACTTAGCAAAAAAAGGCTGTCATGAGAATTTAACTGGGACATATAAAAGCATATATCACTAGGTCTGCCACATAGTAAGTGCTAAAGTAATAATTATTATTATAGTAATAATAATTACTGCCACAATAACATGCAAAGAGTGAGCACAGCATTTTACACTTTCATGCCTTTCATACTGACAGTCGGTGTGTGATCCATTTAGGTAATACTCAAGGAGGTCTCGGAGAAGGCAATGGCACCCTACTCTGGTACTCTTGTGTGGAAAGTCCCATGGGCAGAGGAGCCTGGTATGCTGCAGTCTATAGGGTCGCTAAGAGTCAGACACAACTGAGTGACTTCACTTTCACTTTTCACTTTCATGTATTGGAGAAGGAAATGGCAACCCACTCCAGTGTTCTTGCCTGGAGAATCCCAGGGGTGGGGGAGCCTGGTGGGCTGCCGTCTGTGGGGTCACACAGAGTCGGACATGACTGAAGCGCCTTAGCAGCAGCAGCAGCAAGGAGGTCTGGGAAGGAAACACTGAGTTATAGACACGGACATAATGAAGACTGAGTAATGACTTTAACTCAGCAAGTAAAAGCATTCCAGGAGCCTCCAGCCTCAACAGGTCTAGGCAATGGTTCCAGAACTCAGAATGCCTCTATACTTTAAGTTGTTTTCATCTCAGTAGAGAAGACACAGGCAAAGACAAATGTGAATTCCAAGATGAGAGTTGTCCTGCGAAGAATGATAATATCTACTAACTTTAAAAAGAAGTCAATTCTTAGATGTAGAAGTAAACATATGGATACCAAAGAAGGAAGGAGGAGTAAGATCAATTGGGAGATTGGGACTGGCATATACACACTATTGATACTATGTATAAAATGGATGACTAATGAGAACCTGGGCTTCTCTAATGGCCTAGATGGTAAAGAATCTGCCTTCAATGCAGGAGATCCCAGGTTTGATCCCTGGGTTGGGAAGATCCCCTGGAGGAGAGTATGGCAACCCACTCCAGTATTCTTGCCTGGAGAATCCCCAAGGACAGAGGAGCCTGGCGGGCTACAGTCCATGGGGTCACAGAGTTAGACACAACTGAGTGACTAAGCACAGCACACACAATAAGAACCTACTGTCTAGTACAGGGAACTCCACTCAGTACTCTGCGGTGACCTGAATAGGAAAGAAATCCAAATAAGAGAGGATATATGTAAACATACAGCTGTTTCACTTTGCTATATAACAGAAACTAACACAACATTTTAAAGTGACTATACTCCAACAAAGAACAACAGTGAAGAAAAAAGAAGTCAACTCTCCCTGTTTCTTGGAGGAGTCACAGTCTGTCTAATGGGTGTCCCTATGGCTGCTATAACAAATGGCATGGCAGTCTCCTGGCATCTTCCTTCACTTGATTAAACAGTTGATTCTTTGGTTCCCTCCTCATTGATTTGCCTTCTGTACTCCTTTTAAAATCTGCCTCTTAAAAATGTCTAGTCTGCATGCAAGACCACAGAACCAGGACACTTAGCAAAAGAGGGGAATGCTGGCCTGCCCCCGCCTCAGCTTCCCCAGAGCCTCACTTTGGTGCCCCTTCGTGAGGTTAGCCCAACCCCTCTCCTCCCTACTCTTAGAACTGACTGCTATCCAGTCAAAAATAGAGAGACCACAGCCTTATAATTCTGAAACAACTGGCTTATTTGTTTGTGTGCCTGGCTGGCTCTTGACATAACTTCAAAGTTTTCATTAAAAAACAAACAAACAACAACAACAACAAAAGTGGCAATGTCCCTTCTGGCAGAAAACCATGTCATCTTGTTAAATGTCGGAAATGCTTGGGAAGGCCAGGCTTAATGAAACTGAGTTCAGCTGAGTGCCTGCTATCTTCTGGAACTGTTCTAAGAACTGAGGATACAACAGAACATGGTATTTTCCTGCTCTTAAAAAAATCCTGCCTTTTAGGAATGACAGACCATGAAACAGGCAATTGCTTTACAGTGCCAATAGTTAGAACATTGAGGATGGGAGCAAAAAGCCTACCTGCCTAACCCAGATCCGAGGCTGGGGTGGGGAGGACTATGAACGGCTTCCTGGAGGAAGTAGAAACCAACCAGGATATAGAAACCCTTCTCAACATACAACGTCTGAGGCTGACCTGCGAAAATAAGATCAGGAGCCAAGACAAAAATGTAGAACCAGAGACACACTGGGTCACATGAAGACAAGTAGGGGCCTAAGTCAGGCTCACTTAGAGAAGACTTCCCATTGGTTTTTCTACCTCTTTTAATTTTGAAAACACCGTGATCAACAGAGGGGACTGATAGGAGGACAGGGCAAGTACAGTCATATACCTGAGATGGTGGGTTCAGAACTTACTGAAATCTGGTACCTGCTGAACAGACAAGGGATGCTGAAATGGAAGTCAGCAGAACTACTAAAAGTCTGGGGAAAATTATCATGTTTCTAAGACTCAAAGAGTCAGAGAAAGTTCTCAAGGCCCTGTGCCACCAAAACTTCAAGCATCTGCTGAGGCCATTTTTTAAAATATAAATTTACTTATTTTAATTGGAGATTAATTACAATATTTTATTGGTTTTGCCATACATCAACATGAATCCGTCATGGGTGTACACGTGTTTCAATCCTGAACCCCTTTCCCTCCTCCCTCCCCATACCATCCCTCTGGGTCATCCTAGTGCACCAGCCCCAAGCATCCTGTAACCTGCATCAAACCTGGACTGGTGATTCATTTCATATATGATATTATACATGTTTCAATGCCATCCTCCCAAATCATCCCACCCTCTCCCTCTCCCACAGAGTCCAAAAGACTGTTCTATACATCTGTCTCTTTTGCTGTCTCACATACAGGGTTATCATTACCATCTTTCTAAATTCCATATATATGCATTAGTATACTGTATTGGTGTTTTTCTTTCTGGCTGACTTCACTCTCTATAATAGGCATCAGTTTCATCCACCTCATTAGAACTGATTCAAATGTATTCTTTTTGATGGCTGAGTAATACTCCATTGTATATATGTACCACAGCTTTCTTATCCATTTATCTGCTGATGGACATCTAGGTTGCTTCCATGTCCTGACTATTATAAACAGTGCTGCGATGAATATTGGCATACACATGTCTCTTTCAATTCTGATTTCCTCAGTGTGTATGACCAGTAGTGGGATTGCTGGATCATAAGGCAACAGAAGCAGAAGATAGGATTAGTGAAGCAGAAGATAGAATGGTAGATATACATGAATCAGAGAGGAAAAAAGAAAAATGAATTAAAAGAAATGAGGACAATTTCAGAGACCTCCAGGACAATGTTAAATGCCCCAACACTTCAATCATAGGAGTTCCAGAAGAAGAAGACAAAAAAACCATGAGAAAATAGTTGAGGAGATAATAGTTGAAAACTTCCCTAAAATGGGAAAGGAAATAATCACCCAAGTCCAAGAAACACAGAGAATCTCAAATAGGATAAACCCAAGGCGGAACACCCCAAGACATATATTAATCAAATTAGCAAAGATCAACCACAAAGAACAAATATTAAAAGCAGAAAGGGAAAAACAACAAATAACACACAAGGGGATTCCCATAAAGATAACAGCTGATCTTTCAATAGAAACTCTTCAGGCCAGGAGGGAATGGCAGGACATACTTAAAGTGATGAAAGAAAATAACCTACAGCCCAGATTACCGTACCTAGCAAGGATCTCATTCAAATATGAGGGAGAAATCAAAAGCTTTACAGACAAGCAAAAGCTGAGAGAATTCAGCACTACCAAACTAGCTCTCCAACAAATGCTAAAGGATCTTCTCTAGACAGAAAACACAAAAAGGGTGAATAAACTTGAACCCAAAACAATAAAGTAAATGGCAATGGGATCACACTTATCAATAATTACCTTAAACAAAAATGGGTTGAATGCCCCAACCAAAAGACAAAGACTGGCTGAATGGATACAAAAACAAGACCCTTATATATGTTGTCTACAAGAGACCCACCTCAAAACAACGGACACATACAGACTGAAAGTGAAGGGCTGGAAAAAGATATTCCATGCAAATGGAGACCAAAAGAAAGCAGGAGTAGCAATACTCATATCAGATAAAATAGACTTTAAAACAAAGGCTGTGGAAAGAGACAAAGAAGGACACTATATAATGATCAAAGGATCAATCCAAGAAGATTATTTAACAACTATAAATATATATGCCCCCAACATAGGAGCACCACATGCTGAGGCTCTTTAAATCATAGACTGTGTCTAACTTAGAAGATACAAAGATGGGGGGAGAATTTTATACGACTTAAGTTGAAAAAAAAAACTGAAGACCAGAAATGAGTTTAGATATATTGTCAGGCTGGATATTCCTTTTTTCTTGACTTCGTTGTCGTCGTGAGGTCGCTCAGTCGCGTCCGATTTGTTGCGACCCCATGGGATGTAACCTACCAGGCTCCTCTGTCCACGGGATTTTCCAGGCAATAGTCCTGGAGTGGATTGCCATTTCCTTCTCCAGGGGATCTTCCCAACCTAGGGATCGAACCCGGGTCTCCCTCATTGTAGACAGATGCTTTACTGTCTAAGCCATATATATTATATTATCTCCCTTACCAGAATATACTTAAAAGTGTGTGCCAGATGGTTTCAATGAAAGATATTTTGCTTAAAAAAGTAAGAGAAGTTGTGAGTAGATTTCCACTAGATCCATGCCTAGAGAGGCCTGTCCTCTTAAGAGGCTCAGAGGATTCCTGATAGCCCCAGGACCATTTACTTATGATCTGTCAGGCTTCCCAGGTGGCGCAGTGTTAAAGAATCCACCTGCCATAAATGGATAAGGAAGTTGTGGTACATATACACAATGGAATATTAATCAGCTATAAAAAAAGAATGCATTTGAATCAGTTCTAATGAGGTGGCTGAAACTGGAGCCTATTATACACAGTGAAGTAAGTCAGAAAGAGAAACAGCAATACAGTATACTAACACATATATGTGGAATTTGGAAAGAGGGTAACACTGATTTTGCTGCAGGGCAGCAAAAGAGACATAGATGTAAAGAACAGATTATTGGACTATGCGGGAGAAGGCAAGAGTGAGACGATATGAGATAAAAGCACTGAAACATTTATATTACCATATCTAAAATAGAGGACCAGTGCAACTTCGATGCATGAAACAGGGCACTCAAAGCTGGTGCTTTAGAACAACACAGAGGGACGGGGTGCGGACGGAGGTGGAGGTGGGGGCGTGTTCAGAATGGGGAGCACATCTGCACCCATGGCTGATTCATGTCAGTATGTGGCAGGGGCCACCAGTGTTGTGAAGTGACTGTCTTTCAACTAAAAGAAAAAAAAAATCCAGCTGCCAATGCAAGAGACTCAGGTTTAATCCCTGGGTCAGGAAGATCTCCTGAAGTGGGAAATGGCAACCCACTCTAGTATTCTTGCCTTGAGAATCCCATGGACAGAAGAGCCCAATGGGCTACGGCCTATGGGGCAGGACATGATTGAACATGCACACACGCGCGCGCGCACACACACATACACACACACACACACACACACACACACACACACACTCTGATATGCTGATGTGAGGCCACCTGGGCACTTTCAGGGCTTGAATAAACCAATTTCATGATGGCAAATGCCACTGGGAATCTTCACTTTAAAGAAGGAAGAGTAGCACAAAACAGAGTGAAGGAAATTGCATATATATACTTACATATATATACCTACATATACAAATCTATAGAGATACTATTTTCTTATCATCTTACTTATTTTCTCTCTAAAATATTTAGTAATATGGGAAAAGGACATAGTTCTGTGTATGTCTCCCTTTCATTGGGGTATAATTAGTCAAGAATTAAAATTCTCAAAATGTCCCATTTTTAATCTTTGAATCTTTTGACTCAATTCTTAAGATGTTCTGGATTCATTTCTAGCCCAGACAACTCCTTGGGAAGTATAAAAATCAGTCAACTTGGATTTTTTTTCCTTAAGCACTTCTGTTACTATTCTTTTGTTTTAGTATTATAAGGTGATGGTATTTGAAAGCATAAAAGCGAGCTCTGGTAATTAAAATGATAAACTGGCAAGCACCTAGAGAGCTGCAATATACCAGGACTGCCATCTGATATAAAAGGAATCACACTAGCATCATCTTTTTTTCTAGAAAAATAATAGTGAATATTAGATTTGTTATATAACTGCCTATAAAATTTTAAGAAATTAAAAAAGATTTAACTACAAAGGTCTTCATTTCTTCTTAGTTTCTTCTGGTTGGTAAGTTATAGTTTTGTCTTTCTTCTCCCCTGTTTCCCACTTGTATTCTTATGAGCCTCTTAATAGCACAGTTTGATGTTCAACAATTGAATAAAGCATAATTTGAATGGGAATTCCCATTAACATCCACCATTCATTTACAGAATCTGTTTTCCATTATCTCCCTGTTACCCTCATGTACTGAGCTGATAATGCAGTACAAAATGTGCAATTATAAGTGCCCGTGGTGAATACTGCATTTGAAACTCAAGAGAATATTATTGCAGAATTAAAATAGATTTAACTACAAAGGTCTTCATTTCTTCTTAGTTTCTTCTGGTTGGTAAGTTATAGTTTTGTCTTTCTTCTCCCCTGTTTCCCACTTGTATTCTTATGAGCCTCTTAATAGCACAGTTTGATGTTCAACAATTGAATAAAGCATAATTTGAATGGGAATTCCCATTAACATCCACCATTCATTTACAGAATCTGTTTTCCATTATCTCCCTGTTACCCTCATGTACTGAGCTGATAATGCAGTACAAAATGTGCAATTATAAGTGCCCGTGGTGAATACTGCATTTGAAACTCAAGAGAATATTATTGCAGAAATTTGCATGTGGCAGTCTGACCAACCAAGGTTTCTGATTGTCTTCAAAATGTGTAAAGATAATAATTTTTTAAATCTGATTTTACATTTTTTTGAGCCATATCCCCACATCTTCCACTCCCCCACCCGCTTTTAGAAACTGCTTTGTGGTAAAACAAGAAGGCAACTGTATTCCAAGGCAAGATGCTCATTACAAAGTCTTACATACTCAGAGCATCATGGTTTTACCCACTTAGGGGTAATAGCAGCTCTTTGAACTCCATCCCAGTTGAATAAGATATCCATAATTAGAGCTAAATTACTCAAGATTCTATAAAGAATACCCCTGATCTAGTCTATTGGTAGAAGAAAACTTTTTAATAGCGGCCAAACTTGGGTTTTAAGCTCTTCCTCCCACTAGAATGATCAATCAGAAGGAAAATCAGTTTAGAATCAAGGCAGAGAAAGAAAGCTATAAAAAAAATAAAGACTTGTCTACTCTGTACTATCAAGAGCTGCCCACTGGCTACACTACCATGTTTCAAGCATTACTCTCTGTAAAAGAGATTTAGGAGACAGTCAAATGAGTGTTTCCTATAGAATTTATAGTTATTGAAAAATGTCAGCCTAGCTACCAGGCTCAAATGATTATGGTAGGTAAGTAAGTTCTGTGTAGATTTCTCTACAAAAAAAGAAACAGTGACCTCATATATCCTGAAAACTCTGCCTCTTTTAAGACAGCAGACATTTGAGCACTGTACTCTGTGCTAGATTCAGTGTGAAACCAAAGAACAAAACCTAGATTCATGGTTCCCACCACTGCAGAGCCTGTCTACCACCTAGAACACTTAACTTTTAGAATAAAATGTGCAAACTTAAACAGACCCAATACACACACACAAATATGGATGTGTGTACACACACACACACACACACACACACACACACACACCCCATCTCTGTCATCTTTCCTAACTTTAGCCAAGGACAAGCAGTTTCTGTTTTCTCAGCTTATTTCTAGGAACTAGACACAAGCTTGAGACATAGATTTAAATACTGAAACACTTTCAACATAAAGCAGTGACCAAAAGAAACAGCATTTTTTACATAGATCCTAAGGTGATAAACTCTCAGAATTTAGGAGTTAATAATCATATGCAAATAAGATATAAGGCATACATTAGCCAAAATTAATCAGATCATCAGGACCTTTAGAACTCCTACTTCAAGGCAATTACAACAAAATATATTCAGCAGCTAGTAGTTAATTAAATGGAAATCAAATGAAAATATACTTTTCTGCCAGAAGACTGGAATCCTTGGCAGTGATTAACTGTATTGACCTAGGTACTTTTCATTAGATCTTCTCAGGAAGGGATGATTACAAGCAGTTAATAAAGACAAAATGCACAGATGTGGGTGGATAGTTGTGGTGGGGAGAAAAGCATGTGCCAGCACGTCCTCCATCCTTCTAGGCCATTCAGGTCCTAAATATCAAAGGTTCAAAGTAGATTTAGGCTCCTCTGGGTTTGCTCAAATTTTCTGTTCTCAGTGGTTTATGAGTCTACCTTGTACCACCTCCTCTGTAGCTCTCATCCTTTTTTATTTTCACCATAATCCTACCACTTAGCCTCACACTGAAAACCACAAAGATTCCTTCATTTTCTTAAACACTATCCCAGTACTCCTGAGCGTAACAACCTTTTGATTACAATTTGGGGGTAACAGGGAGCTTATAGCAAGGCACAGTGATGATGAATACAAGTTTGAAGACTAGACTTTACTTCCCTGAAATTTCCAACCTATTCCCAACATAGATAAAATAAATTGTTCAGAATATAGGATCCTGTCTCCTGCCAAATTTCTCAAGTTCTTTCTCCTAACTTCAATCTCTTTGCTTTTTCACCCTTCCCAGACCTTCATTCTCCCATTTCCCTTCAACAGAGCTGCTATGAGTAATAACAAAAAGTTCCTGGACTTGATTTT
>SJYC01126917.1:0-117956 GCA_006408675.1 Madoqua kirkii
CTCCACAGTGAGGGACACCCAGAGAGGTTCACAGGGTTACATGGAGAAGAGAAGAGGGAAGAGGGAGTTAGAGGTGACCTGAATGAGATGAGATGGGATCAAAAGAGGAGAGAGCAGGGTAGCCATAATCCCCTCCTTATGTGCGCTCCACAGTCTGGACTGCTCAAAGATGTTCACGGAGTTAGAATAGAAAAGGGAGGAAGGAGACAGAGGTGGGCAGGGGGATAAATAGCAGGGAATCAAAAAGAGAGAGATAGATCCAGCCAGTAATAAGTTCTCTAAGAGTTCTCCACCGTCTGGAACACACTGGTGATTCACATAGTTGGTAGAAAAGAGAAGGGGGAGGAAGGAGACAGAGGCGACCTGGTGGAGATAAAGGAGAGTCCAAAGAAGGAGAGAGCAGTCAAGCCAGTAATCTCGCTCCCAAGTAAAAATGGGTACTGAAGATTGGGTTCTTAAAGGTACAAAATTGATAACAAATACCAAAAAGCAAAGATTAAAAATCTAGAGTAGAGGTTGGATTTTCAAAAATACAATATTAAAGAAAAGAAGAAAGAAAAAACAAAACAAGACAAAGTCACAAAAATTATATATATATAAAGATATATATGAAGTTTGCTTTAAAAAAATAGGGTCTTTTTTTTTTGCAAAGTAATAGTAGGTTATAAAAATGAAAATTAAAGGAGTAATAGAGGATTTAAAAGTTAAAAAACCAAGAATGATCATAAAAATAGTAAAAATATATCTAGGACTTTCTCTGGTGTTATTGTGGGCAGTGTGGGGTCAGTTCATTTTCTGATAGTTCCTAGGTCTGGCTTATATTTCTCAAGATCTATATGCCCATTCCTATGTAGTTGGTACTAACTACAGGGTTTTAATCTATTGCACCTGTCACTTCCAAGGTGGTTCCCTCTGTTTTTAGCTTCTTCTGTTTGCTAGTCTCTTCAGTGTCTGATTTTTACCCTAACACAAGGGGGGTGGTGGTGGACACTTTTTTTTAAGGTCACTTGTTCAGTCGTGCTGTGAGGAGGGGGGGACGCTGCAAACAAATAACACTTGCGTGTGCTCGTAGTGTCTCAGTCACAGTGGGCCTGGCCCTGCTCACGGCGGGTGTGCCCTCCCTGCCCACACTGCTCAGGCTGTAGGTTGCTTTGCCAGGAACTGTCTGAGGTTGGCCCTGGGCTGCGTGCACCTTCCAGGTCTAAGATGCTCAGCTTCAGGCATTCGAATAGTCCTCAGGGGCAAAGACTTGGTTGAGCCTGCAGTTTGTGCCCTTCCCAGATCTGCGCAGCTTAGGTGATGAGGTGTTTGGTGAGCGTGGTCACTGTGACTTATCACCTCCCCCGTCTCTGTCGCTCGGTTTTCTGGGTATACAGCCAGCACACCTTCTCAGGCAGATGTTGACCGTCCAAAACCCCAAAAAGTCTTAGATGGAAAAGAAGCCTGCTTGCAGTTTGGTAGATAATGTCTCTCTGGGGCTGCGATTGCCCCCTTTGGCTCTGGCTGCCTGTCACCAGAGGGGGATGGTCTGCAGCCAGCTAGTTCTGTTCAGCCCTTTGTTCTGTGTGCTGGCCCGGCGGTGTCTTAGGTTAGGACTTTTCGCGTGGTAGGTATCCCACAGTCTGGTTTTCTAGCCCAAGTTAGTTCGCCCAGATTGCCCTCGGGGCATTTAGGCTCTGCCCTTACTCTAAGCATTGCAGCCCGCGCCTCCCTGCCCCTCCCCCACTTGCTAGTGGCAGGTGCAGGTGTCTGTGCTGCTTCTCCGCTGGGGGAGTTACTGTTGGGCACGTAATCTGAGGGTTTTAATTAATTATTTATTTTTTCCTCCCAGTTATGTTGCCCTCTGTGGTTCCAAGGCTCGCCACAGACCCGGCAGTGAATGTGTTTCCTGGTGTTTGGAAACTTCTCTCTTTTTAAGACTCCCTTCCTGGGACGGAGCTCCATCCCTACATCTTTTGTCTCTTTTTTAGTCTTTTATATTTTTTCCTACCTCTTTTTGAAGACAATGGGCTGCTTTTCTGGGTGCCTGATGTCCTCTGCCGGCTTTCAGAAGTTGTTTTGTGGACTTTATTCAGCGTTTAAATGTTCTTTTGATGAATTTGTGAGGGAGAAAGTGGTCTCCCCATCCTATTCCTCCACCATCTTAGCACTGCCCCTGCTGAGTTTCTTTGAGAAAGATATGGTGGGATGCCCACAGCTATTACCATTACCATATTTAGGACTTCTTTTATATCAAGTATGTTGTATTCATCACTTCACTAAATATCCAAAATATTTTATATGGGGGGTGGGGGTTATTACATTCCATCTTTTTTCTACAGAAGAAACTGAGATTGCAAATGGCTTATCCAAGATTACCTCAACAGAACCTATATTTAAATCTAGGTTTTTGCCATGGTATTTACATGGTCTCATGATAAGATGACACTTAAAAATGCTTAAAAAAATAGTGCCATTCCAATGCCAGGGATTACAGTCATACCATAATATGAACAGCTGATTGTTGCCCCTTCCTTGTTTCCTTTTCTCAATGCTTGGTGAAAGAATCCCTCTAACAAAGATGACAACCATGTGAGAAACCCTCAAGGAAAAGCTGCTGAAAAATTCCTCCGAGGAACAAACACACTTGCATCCTGTCCCAGAATACTGCTGACCAGAAATCCTCTTCTCAGCCCCTGAGGAACTACATGGACGTGAGAGTGTTGAGAGGATGGTGTTCTTCCCTAGAACTGTGATTCTTCTGGACTTTTAGGGTGGGTTGTTGGAGCTGGAGCTCCTTCAGGAGGCAGAAACACTGGGGAACAAGGATTTCATTCCCAGAAGAGAAGACACTCTCATCCTCAACTGTTGGTCTGTGACGACTGGGCCCAGCACTGACTAGGTGGCAGGTAAACATCCATATCTGTGCCAAAGATGTATCAATAGTTTGAGAGAAACTGTAATTTCTGAACTAAGTGAACCCCTCAGTTATAGATGAAGGGTGAGGAATGCCTGATTGAAAAATAAAGCCAACTACAAATCGAGTTTGAAAAATCAGGCAGGTAAAGTTCAGACTCTGCAGATCCAAGAATGACACCAGTAAAGTTACCGAGCCCCTATTGCATGTGATGCATAAAAGTCTAACACTATACTTATTGTTTATTGACTTGAAAGAAGATCTTGACTCTTCTTCAAGAATGAACAGGTCAGCCAGAGCAATAGTCAAGGAGTAAATACTTGTCAAGTGGAAGGGCCACCTGTGTGGTTTTGATAGGAGTCTTGAGTTTAGGGGATGTAGCCTGGGGTAACCTAGGCATGCCACCTGGGGAAGGAGGTGCTCAGGCTGCTCCTTGAAGAAGAGCCAGGAGAGCTACTCAAATGAAGGCACCAGGACTTCCCCGGTGGTCCAGGGGTGAAGATTCTACAGTTCAACTAAAGGAAGGCAGGGTTCCATTCTTAGTCAGAAAAGTAAAATCCCATATGCCAGGCAGCCCAGAAAGAAATAAAAAATTAAATCAGGCACCAGTCTGAGCAGTGACTGTGAGGTGGGACAGTTGGAAAGTGATTTCAGGGGACATGGGACACACAGAGGGAGGCAATACTCTGGGAATCAGGGGTGGACATGGCAATCAGATCTGTCCTAACCTCCCTCTCATGTCCCTGTAGTTGGCTTACATCAGCAACATCAGCACTGGAACACCCCTTCAGGAGTTCTGGGTCATATTCAACACAGGCTCATTTGACTTGTGGGTACCCTGCATCTACTGCCTAAGTCTTGAGTGCTGAGAGTGCCAGCCCCCTTGTCCATCTTTTATTTCCCCTCCCATACCCTTTTCCATCCTTGGCACCTGGCCGACATGTTCTTTTGTGTCTGCAGATGAACGCAGTAGCTTTGACCCTCACTTGTCCATTACCTTTATATGTGTGGGTCAGCCCTTCAGTGTCAACTACAGTACTTGGTGGATCAAGAAATTTCTTGGCTATGGCATTGCTCAGGTAATGCAGAATCCAGGTGAGTCAGGGCTGGCCATGGAGTGACCACTGCTTACTAAACAGATGCTGGACCAGTTGGCAGAGCCCATTGCTCTCAAAATTCCCTAGTGATTAGCCATCTGCCCATCAGGGACCCCTGGGGAGACAGAGCCCCTGCTGAATATGAACTCCCAGAACAGCTAATCCAGAGAGTGGCTGGGAGTGTGGACTTGCTGCTCCTTTGTCTGTGAGAAGCTCCAGGTTCATTTTGCTGGGACAAGGATGGGAGAAAGGGCACCCACTTTTATAGTCTCAGGAAGCTCCAGGCTCTTTCATGACAATAACTTGTTTAATTCAGCAACAAATCCATGCAGCATGTACAATGATTAGCTCCATAATAGTTAATCATAGCTCCACAGACAATGAAACTGAGGTGCAGAGAGCAAGGGCTTTGCCAAGGTCACATATCTGGTAAGTGGTGGACCTAGGCTGGCCTGTCAGGGCTCCAAGTAGGTGCAGGTTATTTGGGGAGAGGATAAAACTGATCTGGGGTCCTTGAGGGGCAGCCAAGGGCCTCAGGTATCCAGGCAGAGAAAGCAGGGGGGACAGAAGTGGGAGGGGCCCGACAAATGTGTTATCACTATGGGACCTTTAAGAATCTAATACAAACCATGGCCTGCCATCCCAGAGTGCCTTAGTATTTTCTGTCCCCCTCACTTTCTCTTTTTCTCTTTTTCTTTCTCAAACACACACACACTCACACACACACACACACACACACACACACAGAGGCAAGTTTCTCAGACAGAACTTTCTTAAGAACCTTGCTGGTGACATTGTAGGATTCTGTCTTCCTGGGCAGATGCAGAATTTACAGTGCATTGCCTTGATTTCTGTCCATTTCTGTTAATAGATCATAACGATGCCAAAGAGAAGACTATTCTGCTCACTATACATTTTGTTGTCAGGTGGGAACTGTTTGGTCCTGTCCTGATTCTCGGTTGCTGCACCCATACAGAAGGCATGAGGCCAATCTGACTCACTCAGATGGTGTTGGTCAGAGAGCAGGTGTTAAAATACATAGCCCCACACAAATGGAACCCGAATTCCAATCCCAGCTTGGTCTAACTGAGGTCAATGCAGGGCATGGCTAGGCCTCAGTTATTCTCTGCGTGGTAATGACAGCTGCACCCCAGCCCAGTCCAGCCCCACTTCCTAAACCTTTATGGGGGAACACTCTACTCTCCCACAGTATCTTGTTGGTGTGACCCAGCCACTCAGCCTAAGCTATGAAGAGTACAGGTTCAAAAATGTACCCTTTGATGGCATCCTGGGCTTGGGCTACCCAAACCTCTCCGTTGGAGGGACCACTCCCATCTTTGACAACCTGAGGAAACAAGGAGTCATTTCTCAGCCTGTCTTTGCCTTCTACTTTAGCAGGAAAGTCTGAGCTGGACCAGCCCTCGCTCCAAATCAGCTGTACGATACTTTCAGTTCCATGAAAAATTATAAACCACTTGATCCAGAAGTTTCCTTTATTCTAGCCCAGGGTAACTGTGGCACCAGGGCCCCACTCAACACCACCACTGGTTTTGGTGGACCTAGGCTGGCCTGTCAGGGCTCCAAGTAGGTGCAGGTTATTTGGGGAGAGGATAAAACTGATCTGGGGTCCTTGAGGGGCAGCCAAGGGCCTCAGGTATCCAGGCAGAGAAAGCAGGGGGGACAGAAGTGGGAGGGGCCCGACAAATGTGTTATCACTATGGGACCTTTAAGAATCTAATACAAACCATGGCCTGCCATCCCAGAGTGCCTTAGTATTTTCTGTCCCCCTCACTTTCTCTTTTTCTCTTTTTCTTTCTCAAACACACACACACTCACACACACACACACACACACACACACACAGAGGCAAGTTTCTCAGACAGAACTTTCTTAAGAACCTTGCTGGTGACATTGTAGGATTCTGTCTTCCTGGGCAGATGCAGAATTTACAGTGCATTGCCTTGATTTCTGTCCATTTCTGTTAATAGATCATAACGATGCCAAAGAGAAGACTATTCTGCTCACTATACATTTTGTTGTCAGGTGGGAACTGTTTGGTCCTGTCCTGATTCTCGGTTGCTGCACCCATACAGAAGGCATGAGGCCAATCTGACTCACTCAGATGGTGTTGGTCAGAGAGCAGGTGTTAAAATACATAGCCCCACACAAATGGAACCCGAATTCCAATCCCAGCTTGGTCTAACTGAGGTCAATGCAGGGCATGGCTAGGCCTCAGTTATTCTCTGCGTGGTAATGACAGCTGCACCCCAGCCCAGTCCCAGCCCCACTTCCTAAACCTTTATGGGGGAACACTCTACTCTCCCACAGTATCTTGTTGGTGTGACCCAGCCACTCAGCCTAAGCTATGAAGAGTACAGGTTCAAAAATGTACCCTTTGATGGCATCCTGGGCTTGGGCTACCCAAACCTCTCCGTTGGAGGGACCACTCCCATCTTTGACAACCTGAGGAAACAAGGAGTCATTTCTCAGCCTGTCTTTGCCTTCTACTTTAGCAGGAAAGTCTGAGCTGGACCAGCCCTCGCTCCAAATCAGCTGTACGATACTTTCAGTTCCATGAAAAATTATAAACCACTTGATCCAGAAGTTTCCTTTATTCTAGCCCAGGGTAACTGTGGCACCAGGGCCCCACTCAACACCACCACTGGTTTTTTATAAGTAAAGTTTTATTGGAATTACGCTCATGGACTCCAAGGGATGGGCTTGGTCAGGAAGGAGGAAAGAAGATGGAAAGCAATAGAAGGTGTCAGGTAACAGGTTGGAGGAAAAAGCAACAGGATTTGCTGATAGATTTGATATGGAAGAAAGGACAAGGATGTTGGGAATATTTCCTTCCTCTCTGACATTTCACCAGGAGACCAAGACCAGCTAAACAATTTGCAGGAGCCAGTGAAAAATGAAACTGTGGGACATTTTGTTCAACAAGCATTGAAAATTTCAAGACAGGGATGGTAGAGGCATGGGGCCCTGTTGAGTATGGGCCCCGTGGATAGCATAGGCACAAGCCCATGAAGCCAAACCTGGGTGAGCTTGAATCCATGCCCATAATGCCCTTGGGCCAGGGCTTTTTGGAAAAATGATAGTCTAGACAAAAGGGAAGCCAGACCCGTCCAGCACGGTGACTTCTGAGGGTATCTCTAAGTACTCAGGCCACTGAAAAGAACCACATCCTCTCACACAGCTGGGTGGTCAGAGTCTGGCCAGGCTGCCTGGTTTCAAACCTCTTCTCTGCCACTAATTAGCTGGCGAGTGACCTGGGTCATGTACTGAATCCTCCAGTTCCTCAATTTCTATATCTGTAAAATGAGGAGAAAGGTAGTGCCTTTGATGGGTGAATAATTACAGCTCTCAGACAATGCCTGCCGTTATTCTCCTCCAACAAATCCCCTCTTCCTTCACTTGTCAGCTGGGGGGAGAATGGCAGCCTGGTGATGTCTGGCAGGGTGAACCACACCTACCACAAAGGGAAGCCTAACTGGGTACCAGTATTTTGAACCCACCACTGGCAGATCGCTGTGGGCCAGTAAACCACTCCTGAGGGCCACCCCAAGTGATGCTCCCACCAGTGCACATGGACACATGCAGATACACACAAATGCATGCTTAGATACCCAGTCACACACACAGACACATGCTCCACCCACCAGACACAGGTAAAAAGACATAAACACACACTCACACAAATACCTGCACAAACAAACACACAGACACAGATGGAGACTGGCAGACACTCAGACACACATAAAAAGACACATACAAACACAACCCATAAACAGTCAGACCCATAAACACACAGATCCACACACCACCCATGGCTTCATAACCACCCCGGGCTTCCTGAGGAGGTCTCTACCAGGGTCCTGAGAGGTCTGTGCAGCTAGGGGAAGGCTGCTCCCTGAGCGTGAGTGAGGAGCACACACACTAACCTCTAGTGTGAGGTTAGAGGACCCTACAGTGTGGTGAACAAAGGATCAGAGAGAATTTTATGAGCCTGAATAGTTATGATAAGATGACCAACTGTCCAGGGCTACCAGGGAAGAAGGGGCTTCTCGGAACACAGAAGAGCCAGTTCAAACACAGAGAAAGTCCCGAACAGACTGGTAAAACGGGTCTCTTGGTTTCCTTAAGGAGAAGCTACCCAGCAATGGAGAGAGGGTAGCTGCAATCTTGAGACCTGGAGACAGCTCATACAAAGAGATATTTGCCCTACCCACAGCCACCTACTTATAGGGGGACACAGTGGATCAGGAGCTGTGACAGAGAGAATCAAGAAGCTGGAATCCAGGAGTGGCCCGAGAACAGGGGCACTATTGGATGGGATTCTGTGTGATACCCTCAGAAAAAAAAGCTGACCTCCTTAGGAGTCTCCTGGGCTAGCTTGGGCATCCCCTGGCCAGGGGCCTCAGTATCCGAGCCACGTGAGAGGGCAGTGCTGGGAGACATCCCCTCTTGGGGCAGCCTGCGTCTCTCCCACCACCACTCTGAGCATCTACTGCCCCAGGGAACCCCATCTTCTCTCTGTGTGTTGACCCATTATTGGTCAGACACCAGACACAGATATCTAGATGTTCTCCATTCATTTTTTCACTGATGGATTCATTCATTCACAAACATACATTGTGCATCTGCTGTGTGCTGGACACTTCAGGAAGACTGAGGATGCAACTTGCCCTCACGTCTAGTAAGGCGGACATACATGAGACAGCTCACACACCCGGTGAATTACCACATTAGTACATGCTAGACATGAGGAAGATTCTATAGTGAGCAAGCGAGACAGGAGCCTGATCTAGTTTGAGGTTGGGGGGCGGGAAACGACTTCCCTGAAAATTCAACAATTAAACTGAGACCTGAAAGTTGAGGGGAAATTAGCAGACAAAGAGGGTGGGAGTCTCCCTTGAAGGGCATCCAGCATGTGCCCAGGCCCTGAGGCACGAAAGAGCCTGGTGCATTCAAGAACTGAAAAGAAGTCAAGGGAGGTGACTTGGACAAAGCCAAGAGAAAGAGCTGAAGGGCTGCTCAACAGACAGTCAAGGAGAGGACAGTCAGGATGATCCTGTTGCCCATTCTGTCCATTTTCTCTCAGCATCTCCATGCATGCAATAGTTACTGCTTGTTAACACAGCTGCCAGGCCCTAGTGGACACCAGGCCTTGTCTCTGTGTGGCCTGAGAAGTATGGTTACCAACTTCCACAGTCTCATTGGAGCCAGTCTCTTGCAGGATGACAAGGTGTAGGGTCACTCTGGGGCTCTCCTCACAAGGATCACCTGGGCCAACATTTTCCCCTCTTTCTCTAACATCTTTGGTTCCATGTAAAGCCATCATGACCCTGCTTCCTCTCACTTTCACCATCAATGACATCGACTACCTTGTACCCACTCAAGCTTACATCCAGAAGGTGAGGGGCCAACCCTGAGGGCTGATTCTCAAATCTAGGACTTGCAGGAACCCTTGGGCTACTGCTGGGTGGAGGGGTCCCCCGACAGGCCAGGTCACCCTGTTGCAGATGCTGCTGAGCCCCTGTGTCTGGGTCACTGCCTCCTGCAAAACCAACCACTTGAGTGTAAAGGACAGTCTGGATACCCATCATCCTGAAATAAATATAAAGACACCAGCCCAATATTGGCCTAGTGAGGAGCACAAGGAGACGTGAGCTCTAAGGGCCTCCGCCCTCAAAAAGCTTCAATTCATCCAGAGCCCTCAGATGAATGAACATGGAAAGTCAGCTCTAGCAATCCCTGAAATACACCGAGTGACAAGCAGGATGGCTGGAGACAGTCCCAGTGTGTTGTGCCACCATAACAACGAGTTGTCTCCCATCCCATCTCAAAATGTCTAGGTTGTGATGATACATTAAATGGTTGCCTTAGTCCAGGGCTGCAACTTCCCTTTGCTAAGCCCCAGTTTCCCCTCTGTGAGTTGGGGTTCTGACCCCTCTTTGAGGAGACTGGATGCTAAGATTAATAAGGGCGCACAGTGATTGCACAGCCCCGGCACAGGATGGAGGCTTCATGTCAGCCCCCTATGGGAGCTCAGAGCAGGCTGATGGGCCAAAGGAGGCTTTGAGGAAGAGAGGGAATTGCAGTAATTCTAACCCTGCAGACTCATGGCGGCATGAGGAGGCCTGCTTGGGTCCAGGCAAATCACACTGGATTCCATGCAATGGCATCCCCCTGGGCTGTGCAGAGAAGTGCATGAGGTAGATTAGGGGTGATGAGATGAGGGCTTTAGGCTGAGGGTGGGGACAGACAGCAGGGTAAGTCAGGCAACCTAGCCCGTAGTGGCCAGAGAGTGTGAGGGTAAGTCAGGAAGTATTCTTAGAGGGCTTGGCTGGAAGTCTTAAAGATAAGTGCAGAGGGAACAGGGAAAAGTGAAGGCGTTCTCTGTAGAGAAAAGAGAGAGCTGAGATCAGAAGGCAAGATACAGCAGAGTGTGAGGGGAACTATAGACCATTATTGTTCATTTCTTTTTAAAAATGTATTATGGTTGATTTACAAAGTGAAAAGTGAAATTCACTTAGTGTGTCCGACTGTTTGCAACCCATGGACTATACAGTCCATGGAATTCTCCAGGCCAGAATACTGGAGTGGGTAGCTGTTCCCTTCTCCAGGGGATCTCCCCAACCCAGGGATCTAACCCAGGTCTCCTGCATTGCAGGAGGATTCTTTACCACCTGAGCCACAAGGGAAGCCCAAGAATACTGGAGTGGGTAGCCTATCCCTTCTCCAGCAGATCTTCCTAATCCAGGAATCGAACCAGGGTCTCCTGCATTGCAGGTGGATTCTTTTACCAACTGAGCTATCAGGGAAACAATGTTGTGTTAAATTCTGCTGTTCAGCAAAGTGACTCAGTTACACACACACGCACATGCACACATGCACACACACACATGTGTATGTGTTTCATATTGTTTTCCATTACAGTTTATCATGGGATATTAAATATAATTTCCTGTATATATAGTAGGACTTTACATATCCTCTCTATATTAGTTTGTATCTGATGATCCCAAATACCCAATCCTTCTCTTCCCCAACTCCATCCATCATAAGAACCACACATCTTGACCCTTCCTGTTCTTGCATGGGCCCCCAGTTTCCCATCTATTCTGAGATGCACCCGATTTTTACCAAAGAAGAGAAATTAAAAAAAAAAAAACAACTGAGAAAAAAAAACTGAGAACCTGTTAACTCTGGATAAGGAGGGAGAGGCAGGTAAGGTTCAGGTTGACTGGAGTGTATTCTGTTTTCCCCAGAGTTGGCAGGACTGTTGCTATAGAGATTTCAAGTGAACATAGATGAGCTGGAGACCTGGGTCCTGAGTGATGTCTTCCTGAGGCTGTATTTCTCAGTTTTTGATCAAGAAAATGACAGGATTGTCCTGGCTCCTGCAGTGTAAATGCTGGGTCTGCCTTAGGAATCAATCAGGCCCACACCAAATACACACTCACTCACACCAAGGGAACACCCACCCAGGGGTCCTGGTGTTTGGTTCTCTGCAAAGCCCTATTCTAGATAAAGAATAAACAATTTCACTCTCAAAGGTACTAGCACAAATGAGTTTCTCTCTTCGGGTCTGTGAGATGGAGCAAAATTTGGAAGGATCTAGAAGCAGTCAGTCTGAACCACACTCAGAGAAGCCCAACTCCAACTGGTTTCAAGGAAGGGGGAGACTTATTGGAAGGATACTGGGAATCTGGTACACAGAAATGAGAACAGGTCCAAAGATCTCAGTGACTGAACCCAAGAAATCAGAAGCTATCAGCTCATTATTTCTCTCTCTTCACCTTTCCTTCAATCATCTTGGATTCTCTTAGTCTCACAGCTTTCTCTCTTCCCTACTGAAGGAATCTGAAGCTGCCTGCCTCAGGGTTTTACATCGCTAAGGCATCTAACTAGGAAGGAAAAAACCTAAGAAAACATCAGTTTACCAGGGAGGGCTCTGATTGGTCCCACTCAGATCATCTTTCCAGCCATGGACCAATAATCCTGGCAGGGGCATGGGCTCCTATGATTGACTTTACTGATCATGTGGCCCTGGCCCCACAGCAAACGTGATTTACAATTTCTTCCAGAACCACATAACAGGAACTAAGGAGAGGCAGCACCAAGGAAGTGTCAGGAGGATGCTCTAGACCATGAAAAGTTTATGACTGCCCTCCCACTCCACCACCTCCTCATTAATGCAGCACAGTTTGCAATAGCTAGGACATGGAAGCAACCTACATGTCCACTGGCAGACAGATGGATAAGAAAGTTGTGGTACATATACACAATGGAATATTACTCAGCTATTAAAAATAACACATTTGAATCCATTCTAATGAAGTGGATGAAACTGGAGCCTACTATAGAGAGAAGAATAGCACCAAATACAGTATATTAATGCATATATATGGAATTTAGGAAGATGGTAACGATGACCCTATATACGAGACAGCAAAAGAGACACAGATATGAAGAAGAGACTTTAGGACTCTGTGGGAGAAGGCGAGGGTGGAATGATTTGAGAGAACAGTATTGAAATATGTATATTTCCATATGTGAAATAGATGACCAGTCCAAGTTCGATGCATGAAGCAGGACACTCAAAGCCGGTATGCTGGGACAACCCAGAGGGATAGGATTGGATGGGGAGGGAGATGGGAGCGGGGTTCGGGATACGGGACGCATATACACCCATGGCTGATTCATCAATGTATGGCAAATACCACCACAATATTGTAAAGTGATTAGCCTCCAATTAAAATAAATAAATAAATTAAAAAATATATTCTATACTTTCCATCTTAGAGGACCTTTGGCAGTGGCCTTCTGCTACAGGTGCTTCTGGGTAAGGCCACTGAAGCTGTGTTGGTTCTGTTTTGTCCCCACATCTCAGTGACCAACGCTGCCACTAACATCTGCAGTGTAGTTTCCAGTCTCACTTCCCAACTGTTGGGCCCCTGCAGATCCCTGATTCTCCTCCTCTGACAGGCCTTATTACAGACCTTTCCTTGGCATCCAATGGTGCATGTAACAGGGAACCCAGGGTGCAAAGAGCCTTCTGCCATTCTGAGCTTCCTCCTGGGGCAGAGCTCCAAACCAGTTGGTTCCAGCTGGTATGGTTTGTCACTTTGGCAGTGGAAGCATCATTTCTTCCTAACTGGAGACTCCATGCAGAGGCCTAGGATGAGATATCAGGGGTCATAGTAAGAGGGAGACCCAGACAAGAGCCAATACAGAGAAGAATAAGTAAGGTGGAAAACACACCCCAGCACCATGCATACTATGGACCTTTGCTCAGGCAAGACAGTCATCAGGGAAAGCCATGTTGCCCTTCATTTCTCACTCAACTTTCCATTAAGTGAAAATTTACTGAGCACCTACTATGTGCCAGGTGCTATGATGGACCTCAGCTATAGAGGGCTGGTTTAGGAACCCATCACCAAGTCATGAAGGCAGATGAAGAAACAACCCACAAAGGAGAGGGCCAGAGAGAGAAAACAGCAGAGGTGTGAGTGGCAGGCCAGATGAGTGAAGGGCTTCCTCTTCAGGGAGCCAGAGAAAGGCTGGTGAGTAGTGGGAAGTCTTGCCACCCAACCCTGAAACACATCCCTAAACCCCACAGTGACCATGTGTGTGCAGATTGGCCGTATGTCCATGATTACATGCTCTTGGCCCTTTGAGATGACACTTGATTATAATCAGCTTGAAAGGAGTGAAGGAGTACTGGCTGTGGAGCTGATAAGGTGGGGAAAGATGAGAACAGAATCTTTTTTTTTTTAAACAGTGAATATGAAGTGACCTAAATGGAGATTCAAGTGAACAGTTTATCAAACTCATTTTCCAAGTGGTCTTCATGGAACCATAAGTAATGTTCCTGTTGGTGAGAAACCACCAATAAGAGTAAGAATAATAGCTTTGGTTAATTACCTTTGCTTTCTCACTGCCTACCCATGGTCCCTGGCAAGGCAGGACCCCCACTGTAGAGGTGAAAGAAGTCACTTCTGGTCTTCTGGCTCCAGCACTGATGACTGGTACATAGTAGGTCCTCATGAAATACATGGTGAATAAATGAATAGATGAATGAGGAGATAATTCCACTGGAATACACTGCGCATCCACGTCAGGAGACACAAGCTGCCAGAAGAATCTGCAAACCTGAATAAGCAAGGACATAATCCTCTGAATCTCTTACAAAAGGGAAAATCTGGGACATCCCAAGGCCCATTCAACTTAAAGTGTCCATAGACAGGCCAACATGCAACCTACTGCCTTAAAAATGCATTTAATATTATCAGAAATCCTTCCAGTAGGACATGAGGAGAAAAGAATAGAATACAAAACAGCATGATCCCAGGCAAGCAGAGCACATGGAAGACAGCAGTGTCTTGGCCAGGCATGTGCACCCTGGAGCAGTTCTGCCTGGGTTCAATCATAGGACAGGAGTCAGAAAGTCGGGGCAAGTGACAGCAAGGCCACCATGGGAGCCCCTGCAGATGCGCGAGGCCCGAGACAGGGTGGGGAGGGCTAGGATGGGGGGAGACAGTGGCACAGCATCCACACACAGGTAGAGAGACAATAACTCTTTTCGGGGGGTTGGTGATACCTCCCACTCTATGGAGATCAGACTACACGGAAAGTAGGAAAGGGGTAAGTGCTAATCTGTGTTCCCTCTTCCTGGAGGAGAAAATGTATCACCCTTCCCTCATTTGGGATTCAGTGGAAGATAATGAGGCCAACAGGCAACTATACTACCCGCAGTGGGTGGAGGCCAGACCAGTGCCTTTGGTCACCACTCCCCAAGGGGAGGCTGCAGAATGTTCCAGTGGGGAGGAGATGCTGGTGAGGGTTCAGCTCAGGGCAGCCCTCCAGATCTGTCTTCCATGGTGAAAAAAGCAAGCTGTTGACAGCTCTTGCTCAATGAGGATCTATCCTGGGACTATTCTGCCGAAAAACAAATACTTTCCACTGATATCAGATCCTATAAAAAGTGAACCCGGGGGGAAAAGCAAAAGTAAAGACTGAAAGCAAAAGGCAGTATGTTCTAAGCATGAGGCTACTCAGATCAGAGTAAGGTGCACAGCTCTGGAGTTGGCTGGTGGAGCCTCTCCTGCCTTGCTTCTGCATAAACAATTGGTGCCAGCTCTCCCCGCTGGGAGCAGAGCAGAAACACAGAATTTGGGGACTGAGGTCCTGGGTTTGCACTGTGGATCCTAAGGCCTTTAGCTGTGTGACCTTGATTATGTCCCTTAACCTCAGTTTCCTCATCTGGAAAATGGATACCATGATGATAATGGTATCCTTGGGGATCATGTGTGTGACTGGGATAAGAAGCAGCTGTGAGAGGTATTTGAAAGCTTCTGAACCTGAATAAATCTTAATTATTCTGTCTCCTGGTGGCAATCTGATGATTAGAGGTGAATTCTGACTTCCCCAGCACTCAGTATTGAATGAGGAAATGACTGCTCTTTCTGAACCATAACACAGAACTCTGACTGAGCCAATGCTTCTGTTTTCCTGGCTCCAATTACTTCCCTCCTCAGCTTTACCAGACAGCCTTTCCTTGCCAGCTCCTTCGAGCCTGAAAACACACTATGAAGAGTTGTAAAGGCCTTTGGTTTCTTCTCAGTTTTCCACATTTTCCTAGGGTAGCACAAGAAGCTGTTACCATGACAACTTGCACAGTTCCATCTCTGCTTGTTATATGGAACTGGCCCCATTCTGCCCCTCATTTCGAAAACACCCACAGTTGCCTTAGAAACCTTTTCAAAGCCTGCTGCTTAATGAGGACATTTGTGCTGAGCTGATGTAATTTTTAAACAGAGCACAGCCAAAGCACAGTCCTTAGCACGTTGGCCATAGCTGCGAACCATTACCTGCTGCCACCACCATCCCCGTCACCACATAACCAGCAATGGTTACCAGGGGACTACTAGTGGTCCTGTTCAGCCATTGGTCGGAGCCACACTGGGCCCTTTCCACAAGCATCCCACTGTCAGTGAGCCTATTCGGTAAAAGGTCCAGGGACTGGTGGTCCTCAGTCAGACAGTGAGGTAGTAGGGGGATCCTGGCCTGCTCTCCGGGGACGTTCAGGCCACCCGCCTTCAGGCCAGCAGGTAATCTAGGGGGCCAGAGAACAGGCTGGGGGCTGTGTCCTGCAGGGCTCCAGAGCCCTCACCAAGGACACCCACAGGGCGTGGCCCAGGCCTTGAGGCAGTGGAGAACCTGTCCCCCACCACTGCCTCTGGGAATTAATGGCAGTGGCAGTCTGCACAGAGAGCAGTCTGTGGGATCTGGTCCCTGTCATTTGGGCCGCCTGAAGAGCCTGAGGGCCAAATGGGTCTGGGATGCTGACCTAGAGGGGGCTGCCAACTGAGATTTGCCTGTTCAGCCATGATCTTGACCTCGGAGTGGGATCACTGTGCTTTGAGACCTTGCCCTTTCTGTTAGAATAGAGAATAGCATTTGCTTGGTGAGGATTACGGGAACAATGGGAACATCTTTACCTGACTGTGACCTAACCTCAAGAACAAAGGATCTAAACACCAAGCCTTTTGCAACAACTAACCATGCCCCTCCATCACTCTTCCCAGAAAAGGGGCTTGTTGATAGATTTCAGGGAGCTGGGAGTGTTTCAGACACCAGCCACCCGTCTTCTTGCTGGGCCCTGTAATAACCCTCTGCCAGCTACCTCTGACCTTACAAACCTCTGGGTCCTGCAGATACAGGGTCCTGTGCAACAATGTGGCCACAGTTAAAGAGGAACCAGGGCAGAGCCTCCTCAAATGTACTCATGACTTAGGCAGGAATCTACGAAGCCGTCACCACACAGGTGAGAGTGGGCAGAGCTGTGTTAGTGCTGCAGTGGACTCTGGACTCTTTCCCTCATGGTGCAGAATATCCACCAGGAGCTAGGCTCGCCAGCAGTTGCCCACTTGGTTTTAACTGACTCACCCTCTCAGACTGTCTTCCACATTCCCGGTAATCTCCAGAGAACATAGTCAGTCAGAGCTCTTAGACCCTGCTGAAAACTGGGAAGGGAGTTTAGAGGAGAATGGATACATGTATATGTATGAAAGTCCCTTGGCTGTCTGCCTGAAGCTATCACACATGGTTAATTGGCTACGCTTGTGTGCTTAGTTGCTCAGTCTAGCCTGACTCATTACAAGCCCATGGACTGTAGTCAGCCAGGCTCCTCTGACCAGGTAAGAACACTGGAGTGGGTTGCCATACCCTCCTCCAGGGAATCTTCCCAACCCAGGGATTGAACCCAGGTCTCCCAGCTTGCAGGCAGATTCTTTACCATCTAAGCCATCAGGGAAGCCCAAGAATACTGGAGTGGGTAGTCTATCCCTTCCCTAGGGGAATTTCCTGACCCAGGAATTGAACCAGGGTCTCCTGCATTGCAGGTGGATTCTTTACCAGCTGAGCTACTATACTCTAATACAAAATAAAACTAAACAAACAAACAAAAAAGAAACGTGATGTTCAGTGCACTTTTGGGAGCACAAGTTATTCAAATTTTGATGTCTCTGCATATATTCTTAGGGATAGGACTGTCAGGCTTAAAGACATGGGAATACCAGACCACCTGACCTGCCTCCTGAGAAATCTGCATACAGGTCAGGAAGCAACAGTTAGAACTGGACATGGAACAACAGACTGGTTCCAAATCATGCAAGGAGTACATCAAGGCTGTATATTGTCACCCTGCTTATTTCACTTACATGCAAAGTATATTATGTGAAATGTAAGAATGGATGGAGCACAAGCTGGAATCAAGATTGCTGGGAGAAATATCAATAACCTCAGATATGCAGATGACACCACCTTTATGGCAGAAAGCAAAGAAGAACTAAAGATCCTCTTGATGAAAGTGAAAGAGGAGAGTGAAAAAGTTGGCTCAAAACTCAACATTCAGAAAATGAAGATCATGGCATCCAGTCCCATCACTGAAAAATGGAAACAGTGACAGACTTTATTTGGGGGTGCTCCAAAATCATGGCAGATGATGACTGCAGCCATGAAATTAAAAGATGCTTGCTCCTTGGAAGAAAAGTTATGAGCAATCTAGACAGCATATCAAAAAACAGAGACATTACTTTACCAAAAAAGGTCCATCTAGCCAAAGCTATGGTTTTTCCAGTAATCATGTATGGACGTGAGAGTTGGACTCTAAAGAAAGCTAAACAGTGAAGACTTGATGCTTTTGAACTGTGATGTTGGAGGAGACTCTTGAGAGTCCCTTGGACTGCAGGAAGATCCATCCAGTCCATCCTAAAGGAAACCAGTCCTGAATATCCATTGAAAGGACTGATGCTGAAGCTGAAACACCAACACTCTGGCCACCTGATGTGAAGAACTGACTCATTCGAAAAGACCCTGATGCTGGAAAGATTGAAGGTGGGAGGAGAAGGAGCCAACAGAGGTTGAGCTGGTTGGATAGCATCACTGACTCGATTGACATGAACTTGAATAAACTCCGGGTATTGATGATAGACAGGGCGGCCTGGTGTGCTGCAGTCCATGGGGTTGCAAAGAGTCAGACACAACTGAGTGACTGAACTGAACTGATCTGAGGACTGTCAGGTCATGTGGCAGCTCTATTTTTAACTTTTAAAGTCACTTCCATATTGGTCCTTATAATGGCTGTTACCAGTTACATATCACCAGTAGCAAATGACGGTCCTTTTTACCCTTAATCCAGCTTCAGCATTTCTTGAATGTAGACTTTTCGATAGCAGTCTGTTTAGCTCATCACACAAATGTTACTATCATGATTCAAAATGTTGTTTTGTATATTGCAAGATAATACCACAAACTTTTTGATATCTTCAAAAGTGTTTCATATTTGCTTTTTGAAAGTGAATTTTAATTATGCATTTGTTTTAAATGCTTAAAAATAATTTAAAATCTGTTTTAGTAATGATGGGAATAAACAAACTGAGAAATAAACTTTTATTTCAAAGTAGTTGTGACTGTGGAGTAGCGGTAAAGAATCCAAGGTAGGAGACTCAAGGGACACAACGCCTCCATTCCCTGGGTCAGGAAGATCCTCTGGAGTAGGAAATGGCAACCCACTTCAGTATTTTTTTCCTGGAAAAGTCTATGGACAAAGGAGCCTGGTGGGCTAGAGGACTTGGGGTCACAAAGAGTTGGGCATGACTGAGCACACACATGCCCTGACACACACACTTGGAAAATAGTAATTCTATCCTTAATTTTTTGAGGAATAGTCATACTGTTTTCCATAGCAACGGTACACTTTACATTTCCACCAGTTATATAAATAAGGGCTCAAATTCCTCCACATCTTTGCCAATGATTCACATTTTTAACAATAATTATTCTAGTGGATAGGAAGTGCTATCTTATTTAATTTTGATTCACATTTTCTTAATGACTATTGATGTTGAGTGTCCTCATGTGCTTATTGGTGATTGGTGTTTCTTTAAAGAGATGTCTGCTCAAGTCCTTTGCCCATTTTAATTGGGTTATCTTTTCACTGTTGTGTTATAGGAGTTCTTCAAGTATTCTGTATACAATTCATTAGCACTAATTTTTTAAAGTTTGGTTGGCTATACAAATATGAGACAGAATGGATTTCAGAGCAAAGTATCTTACTAGGGATTAAAAAGGTCATTTTATGATGTGCTGTGCTTAGTCACTCAATCATGTCCCACTCTTTGCAACTCTATGGTTCCTCTGTCCTTGGGGATTCTCCAGGCAAGAATACTGGAATGGGTAGCCATTCCCTTCTCCAAGGGATCTTCCCAACCCAGGGATTGCACTTAGGTCTCCTGCATTGCAGGTGGTTTCTTTCCTGATTGAGGCACCAGGGGAGACTCACTTTATGACAAAGAGGTCAATTCATCAAAACATAACACCTGAAAATGTTTTATGGAACAGTAAATTTGAACAATTCAAGTCATTCAAAGTGCATTATCTATTTACAATGAAATTAAATTGCAATTCAATGTTTACCGGACAGAAAGGAATAAAGTAATATCATAATGCTGATTTTTGGTTTTTTATTACTTGTAATTCTGCTTAAGAGGGAGCAGATAAAATAGCAGTACTTATGTGTCTTCATTGCTAGACATACCAAACCTGGGTTATTTGTTTGATTTTCATGGTTCATCACCCCTCACTTCTCCTATCTGGCCATCCTTAGCCAAAGGGTCTGCATTTATCAGTCCCAGATAAATCACTCCAAACAAGAAGTGTAAGTGCTGCTGCTGCTAAGTCGCTGTGTCAGATTCTGTGTGACCCCATAGATGGCAGCCCACCATGTAAGTGCTAAGTGTCCATTTTAAGTACTAAGTCTTTAACATAAACCAGTAAAACGTTGTTTCTTAATAATTTCCACTACTGACTCTTCAGCTTCCCTTGGTTCCAGTTCTACTCTTTTGAATATCACTTGCACCTATGTTCCCATAAATACAGTCCTCAATTATACCCAACATCATTCCTATTAAGAGTGGCCCTGATACATGCATGGAGAGAGAAAAAGAAGAGAGTTTCTTACTCTTTACATGTACATTCACTCCACATATATACGTTGAATACCAGTACAGCAGGTTGGCTACATACAAACCTTGGCAAGTATGTTCTCCAGGCAAGGCCCAAGCAAGGTCAGAAGGCAGTCAGAAGCCTGCTCCCATACTTCTGAAAGCTGAGCAAGACTACCTCCATTTTATTTTCCCTAACAATTGACTTTAGGCTTGCTTAGACTGAAGAGCATAGAATAAGGACAAAGAACACAAGCAACCTTATGAATTCTACAAGTCAAATAACAATTTCAGATAGTCAATAGAAATAAAGTGATCAAAGAAACAAGTAATGGTTAAACAATGGGAAAAATAACTTTTGAGCAGTACAGGATTAAGTAAAGAAAAAGTCCCATCATAAATGAGAATTATGATTCTGTAAATCAAATATATCCATTAACTTATTGGCAGCAATAGTAGTAACTGTAGAATGTTCTATCAAGATATGATTACATTTATCAATGAAATTTTGTTAACTCTTTGAAAATAAAAGTAGCTCAGTTGTGTCCAACTCTTGGTATCTCCATGGACTGTAGCCTGTCAGGCTCCTCTGATCTGAGGTGGACCAATCAGAGCTCTCCACTCTTCCCCAGGAGCATACTGGATACCTTCCGACTTGGAGGGCTCATCTTATGGTATCATATCTTTTTGCCTTTTCATACTGTTCATTGGGTTCTTGCATAAAGAATACTGGAATGGTTTTGTAATTTCTTCCTTCAGTGCACCACAGTTTGTCAGAACTCTTCACAGTGACCCATATGGGTGACCTTAGCCAGCATGACTCATAGTGTCTTTGAGTTATGCAAGCCCTGTCCCCATGACAATACTGTGACCCATGAAGGGGAAGCAGTGGCAGATTTTATTTTCTTGGGCTCCAAAATTGCTGTGGACTGTGACTGTTCAGTTGAGTTCAGTTCAATCGCTCAGTCGTGTCCAGCTCTTTGCAACCCCATGAATCGCAGCACGCCAGGCCTCCCTGTCCATCACCAACCCCCGGAGTTCACCCAGACTGATGTCCATTGAGTCAGTGATGCCATCCAGCCATCTCATCCTTTGTTGTCCCCTTCTCCTCCTGCCCCCAATCCCTCCCAGCATCAGAATATTTTCCAGTGAGTCCACTCTTCACATGAGGTGGCCAAAGTACTGGAGTTTCAGCTTTAGCATCATTCCTTCCAAAGAAATCCCAGGGTTGATCTCCTTCAGAATGGACTGGTTTAAATGAAGCGCCAGTCTATGTTCAATACAGGATACAGGTTGCTTGGGGCTGGTGTACATAATGATCCGGGGAGATGATGTGGGGTGGGAGGTGGGAGGGGGCTCCAGCATTGGGATATCGTGTACACCTGTGGCTGATTCATGTCAATGTACGGCAAAACCAATACAGTATTATAAGATAGAATAAAGTATTTAAAATAAATAGATAAATAAAACAATGGATACAAAGGCCTTTTCTTATCTGTGAAATGAGGTTAGAACACCCTCCATTTATGAGAGTAAATTAAATAATGTCCATTTGATATCTGGATGAATAAATAGGCCTCCAATATGTCCCTTCCTCTCCTATTTCTTCTGCAAACCTACCCCTTGAAATCTGCATTCACCTCACCTGACAGAATTCTATCTTCTAATTAACACAGACCTCAATGGGATGAAACACTTCCTGTGTCTTCTCTTGGAGCAGAGGTGAAATAGCTGCTGTGATGTACAGCAGCAATGCTGTGAATTATCTGGAAATACCTCAGAAGGCTTGTGAGTGTAATATTCTAGCTGGATTTTCCCATAAGTCAGAAATCATTAATCTTATCAGATTCCTCTCTCCTCTACTGCACTCCTTTTATTGATTAAAAGAAAAAAAGTCTACTGTCCTTGTACGATAAAGTAGAATTGTGATAAATGCTGCTGAGTTAACAAGTTTCCAGTAGTATCACATCAAGCTGTGCATGAAAAATAAGAAATAGGAAACTTATCAGTTAAGGTCTTGAGATCAACTTCATTGTCTTTGGTTACCCTGCTGTGCTTTTTGGAAGGTCTGTATTTTGAAAAGTAATTTGGCAACCCTACCAAATTTACCAAAACCCTAGCAAAAGATGAAAAGGTAAAAGTTATCTACCTTGGTAGATATTTAGAATCTAATTTGCAATACTATTTCAGTGAAATAAAATATGTCTGAGATTTGAATCACAAGATAAAGACATAACTCCTATTTTATTAATTCTGTTTGGGTTTTGAAGCATAAAACTCAGCAAATTAGAAGACAGGTTTGGGAACATGTGAGAGCTAGGAAATTGTCTTAATTATTTCTCGGATTTGACTCACTGAACAACCGTGTCTTTTCAATTTCTTTTGGAATTAGTATAACATTTGCTGTCTTGGCATCAGAGATGCCAACATCAACCACCCTGACCCTCAGACTCAGTATGGGGCACAGTAGTCACATTTCACTTTTATATGATCTGCATATTTCCAAAATTAATTATCCCATCTCTATATGATCAAATGACTCTCAAGTATCTTAGATTAGAACTTGCTTAAAGAGGCCTACCCTAATAAACAATGCTTTTATTGAGGGAGAATTAGGAGTTATGATGAATGTACTAGAAGCTTCCATTTTCTGTGTTCTTTGCTGTTAGCTGGCTACTCAAAATCTGGATTACCTAGTGCTGTCCCTCTTCACTGCTGTGATAGCACCTGGCAGTGGTAATTTAAGTAGCATTTCCATTATGATGTCATGTTATAAGCAGGAAGAATTTTGCAAATATAATTAAAATCCCTAATCGGTTGACTCTGCGTTAACCAAAAGAGATCATACTTGGTGGGCTTCTCTTAGTTGGGTGAATAAAAGAAGGCAGACTTACGCAAAATGAAAAGAGATCCTTCTGATGGTCTTAAAAGAGTTAACTGCTATGTTGTGGAAAACAGCCATGTAGTGGGGACAGAGGGCAGCCTCTAAGAGCAGAGAATGGCCCCACTTGATCACTTCAGAATGTGGAAACCTAACTCCTATAACCACAAGACACTAGATTCTGCCAGCAACAAGGGAGCGTGAGAGAAGACTTTGAACCCCAGATGAGAACCCAGATGTAGTCTTCTGAGACTACCAGAAAAAAATCCAACAGATCCCTGCTCAAACTTCTGAGTCACAGAACTGTGAGCTGAGAATTGGACACTGTCATAATGTACTACTGCGGTAATTTCTTATGTATAAATGGAAAACTAATACAGAACTCCCTGTTTTATATATTGACATATAAAGGGACTCAGTGTGGTAACTGCACTGCATAATCTAGCACAGGAAAATCCTCAAATGAAAAAACTAAGAACTAGATAGAAAGTTCTTTACAAAGTCAACCTTAGAATCCAGGCTACTCCGATCCAGATTCATTCTGTCTCACACCTAACATAAAACATGCCAAATGAACAAAGACATTGACCCAGAACTTCCCTGTCTCTAACTAGAGTTCTCTTCCATTGAGCACGAATTGCTACCAGTGATGAGAAATGCAAATAAGGCCAAAGAAAGACATAGAAGAGCTCATACTGATAGCTCAGTGAACTAGTGTGTAACTTCCTATATAAAAAGCTTCCATGAATCTAAACAGATAGGATGCACGGGCAATAATTAACTTTCATAGATGAGTTGGGTTTAGATAATGCTCTGGAATGCATGCAGCTAACACCCCAAAGCAATCTGTAGGCTCAGTTGAGTGAGAGATGAAAAGTTAACAGTACATAAAATATGCTTTCTAATAGTTTATCTTTCAAATAAAGACCAATATTAATCCCAATCTGTTTCATTTTGAGACTCACTCTGGTGGTGGTTATGGGCATAAGCTCTCAAGCCAGGGACCTGAGTTTGAATTTTGAGTCCACTATCTTCTAGGTGTATAAATTTTAATTCATCTGTTTTAATTTTTCTCACCTATAAAATGGAGATAATGAGTGTAAGTATCACATGGGGTCTATTTAACTGCACTAATGTACAACCCAAAACAATGTCTAAAATAAGGTCAGCATTTGCACATATTAGCCAGTCCCTAAATATTTGGTTTGAAAAAACAAACGTTCAAGCATATCAATTTTTCAAGTTCTGTTATTGGGATTCTGACATACAAACTCAACCATAGTATGTATTTCCTTCAGTCATACTTCTTTTTAAGTTGAAAAAGAAATGTAATATTTTACAAGTGCCAGTTTTGCTTAGTTAAATAAAAAACTACCATGCTTCAGTAAAGCAATTCAGTGATTTCAGATGGCACTCAAAGTAGATTAACAATTTCACACCAACATTTTATAACATGTTTTACTTGTTAAAGAATATTAGTGAATTACCATAGTTTTATTAAGTGTTGGGGAAGATATTACCAAGATCATTAGACAAGACTTGTTCATCATTTCCCCCAAAACTGTGTGTTCTAGAAGTTCTCTAAAATTAGACTGGTAAGATTCTTAACTTGGTAAAGACACAAAAACGTACATAGATGGACTAAAGAAATATGAAAAGGTTTGTAGGCAGCTGATAACATATTCAGAGAGCTCAAGATTACCTAGGGAGATATTCAAAACATTTAACCCCAAGATATTATGATTTATTGTCTGTAAAGACTTACCCATGCCTACAAGTAAAATATCAGCATTATCTGGTAATAGAGCAAAGCACTCTACTGAAATTTAAACTCAACTGTGGTGATGGGTATTTGTTAGTGGGTTGTAGTTAGATTTAAGCTAAATGATAGAAAACTTATCTATGAATAAATGGACAGGGATGCAGGATGAGAGCTGAGTATACATTTCCCAGAAGGGATTTTGACAAGAATACTATAAATGGCTACAGGGATTTTTATGAAACTCCAAAACTGAAGTCTGATATGACAGTTGAAACGGTTCTCAATCCTTCTGCATGTTTGCAGAGGTGCTATGAGTGAATTTCCAGACAGACTTGTGCATTCTGCATCTGGGCCCCTACAAACATGCGAATCAGACTGAGCCCATCACATATAGAGGACCAGTGGCACTCTATTAGGATGCGTAATTTCTCACTCCATTTATGACAGGTGACACAGACAAAGTGCAGTGTGTTACTGCCAAATGAAATAATGTCTACTGGTTCACTGCCTATAAGTTATCCAGTAAAATTCTGCTTCTTCTGAAATTGAGCTGTCAACTGTCTACACAGAATGAGCTCCTCTATGACTTAGGATGATCAAGTTATCTGTGAGTTTGTTAATCTTTGTGTGTATTATGCATACAAAGCAATGTTTCAGTCTTAATTCAACTGTTGCCAAATTTCTGGCTGCAACTCAATGGAAAGGACTTCTCTGGGTCAGAAAACTACAGCAGTTAAAAGTAGATTGCATTTGTTATTTCATAACAGAAACATACAGGAGAAACAAGGAAGAATTTATATCTGGATTATCAAAATATTAGAAACTGTATCATGTCTCTATGTCAAGAACAGAGTCTCAATTATATTCAGCATAATGCAAATTCTAACACAAAGATTAGGTCCTTCTAACTTAAGCAGGTAATTCATCCCCATATGTTAAACTCAAAACAAGACAGCTTTTATTGTTGGGCTTATAGTACACAATATTATTTATCTGTCCTCCACATAATGGTTCTTATAAAGAAGTTAACTGCTGTGAAGCCACAAGTACCAGTTTATGGGAAGTCATTCCTGAGAAAATATTAAATGCTTGCCCACAAGCTGAAGGAAATATCCTCAAGGTTCTGAATAATCTAGCAAACCCAAAGGAATGCCAGAAATATTTTTTGTTTCAGGCTCATCAAGCGGCATCAAAACACCACCTCATATTACAAATTCAGTTTCAGTATCAGTATCCTCACTGTACTTACTAGTTCACATTAAGAGACTTTGTCTGTCTCAGTTACAGATAGATTCTGGCCCTTAAGATAGAACCTGACATGTAGTAAATGCTCAATAAACACCGAACCTGACTTTGTTCCAGGCACTTTTAAGGGCAATTTACATGGATTAACTTATTTAATCCTTTCAACCACCTGAATAGATACTAGTCTTATTCTCATTTTATGGGCAGGGAAACTGAAGCCCTGGCAGTTTCAGCAATGCCTCCAACATAATATAGCTAGAAAGGAAAAAAAGCCAGGATTTCCATGCTGGCCCCTCTGCTTTCCCTCCAGTCAGTGTATTCAGGCTGAATAAATCAGAGAGAAAGGATTTGCTGAAAAAGATGGGTCTGTAGAGTAATTCTATCAAGAATCTGGACACAGAAATAACCTATGTTGTTTCAGTCCTCTCTACAAAATGGAAGAAGCGGGTAGAGACCACCAAGGTTTATGAACAGCATCATGAAAATCACCCCTGTGCTCTAACAAGGCTTCTAGCCTCGAGAGCAAGTTCAACCTTTTGTCGCCTACTGTGTCTTGCATTGTTTTTAACGATAACTCTTCACATGCTTCAGCAGAGAAATGATACTGAACCAGGAACCAGGATATGATAATAACTACAATTTATTAAGCATGCACTGCAAGCCAGCCCTAGGCTAGACACTGTCCCTATGCTATATTATATAATTTTCCAACAACTCTATGGGATATATATATTTTTGCCCCCCACGAAGCAGACTGAGGTTAAGAAATCTGATACGGTAGAAAAGAGATTTGGGTAGTCTACTGTATTTCACAAGCCCCTGGTTTCTCAACGAAGTTTTTGAGTTCAAATCTCACCTCTGCAGCAACAAGGTAATGTTAATAATAATTTATTATCCAGACTTTCTCAAGATTGTTAAAGGAAAATATATGCAGAGTGAGCAGATCAGTCACTTAAGATACAGAGGAAAAGAAAGGAAGACTGTCCCCTTGTTAATTTAAACCAGAATTTGACTGAAGAATTGGATCAGATTCGGTATTTGGAATTCAGAATGGGCAAAGAAATTTGTGGTCAAAAGTCCCTTCATTCTCCCTGCCCCCATCCCAGTGGCTAGCCAGAACTGCTGTGATAATGACCTTCAGAGGAGTTTGTCGACTTCCCTCCTGAGAGTGCATTCAAAAACGGACCTCGGTGAGCAATGTTTGTTTAACAGCCTGACTCTCCAGAATGCCCATAGAAATCAGTGACAGACAAGCATGTCTTAGGACATCTTAATGGCATGAAATTTCACTAAAAAGTCTAAATGAGCAAAGAGTTCAATTTCCAGAGTAGAGACTAGGCTGAGAAGGAACACAAGCAAGAAAAACTACCGAAGTGCTCTAAGAACCAGGATGACTCGATGGGAGATCTATTGTTTCCAAACCATTACAATGGTAGAGGAGAGGAAAAATCATTAGTGAGATCTCTTCATGACCCCAGCGGATGCTGGGTCTCTGCCAGAGTTTGAATGAAATTCTAGAGGAGAGGGAGAGAGAGAAGGTCACGCTTATGCAAACTCCTGTCCCTGAGAGCCTTGCTGATACAGAGTGGAAGGAGGGGCAAGGCGAACAGGGATGGAGAAACAGGGAAAAGAAGACACAGGAATAGGGGGATGGAAACTTCTGGGGTCTCTGTGAATAGGATGCATTGGTAAGAACGTAATAGCTCAAGGGTCTCCAGACTGTGAAGGGGAGGGTAGCACAGGGAGTCAGAAATTGTAAGATGAGGCATTTTAACCGTTTTAAATTTGGGGAACTCGTTAATTTTATCAGTGCATAATTCTAGGAGTCAAAGAGTACAACTGTCTTTTTAAGCAGCCCGCTTCTGTCCTTTCTTGCTCTCACTTCCCAGTTTTTAGAGTAATTATTTTCAACTGCTCTAGCTGTTTCTTCTGATATTTACCATCTAAGTTCTGCATAAGCTATCGGTTGGGCAATTTTGCGATTTTACAGTGACAGACATCTTCATTTCCTCCTCCTGACTAAGGCAAGGTTACTGTCTGCTCAGTGTCCTCTGTGCTGATCATCACTGCCTCCCCAAACTCTGTCAGAGCTGCAGACCACTTCCCAACAAGGTCAATCCCATCCACACTTTTATCTACTTTTTCCCCTGGGGACATCGCTCACGGAGCCCAAGTCACACGCTGCAATGTGGCTGGGTCCCCTGTTGATGCACTGCATGGCAGGGGTAATGAGCCTTCTCTCCTTTTTCCTTTCTCTCTGCTCTTGGGAGCCCTCTATTTTCTGGATCTCACACTTTATCATTTATTCTTTTATTTGTCCCTATTCACGGAGTGAGGCTGTATCAATGAATTCATGGGCTGCTTGTCTGAAAACATTGTTACTCCACCCTCACACTTGGTTGATTGTCTGGCTGAGAATGTAATTCCAGTTAGAAGCCATTTTGCTCAGGAACAGGAAACATTTCTCTATTGCCTTGCTATTGAGAATTTTGATGTCATTATCACTCCTGATCATGTGTGACCTGCTTTCTTCCCCCCGCACCGCCCCCCCCCATCAATCTGGAAATTTTAGAATTCTCTTTGCAATGCTGATGTTCTGCATATCCCTGATGAAGCCCTCGGCGTGGGTTTTCTCCCTTGAAAACATTGTTACTCCACCCTCACACTTGGTTGATTGTCTGGCTGAGAATGTAATTCCAGTTAGAAGCCATTTTGCTCAGGAACAGGAAACATTTCTCTATTGCCTTGCTATTGAGAATTTTGATGTCATTATCACTCCTGATCATGTGTGACCTGCTTTCTTCCCCCCGCACCGCCCCCCCCCATCAATCTGGAAATTTTAGAATTCTCTTTGCAATGCTGATGTTCTGCATATCCCTGATGACAGCCCTCGGCGTGGGTTTTCTCCCTGCACTCCGAGAGATGGTGATGAACAGGGAGGCCTGGTGTGCTGCAATTCATGGGGTCGCAAAGAATCGGACATGACTGAGCGACTGAGCTGAACTCTGCTAGGCATACAGGGGGCCCTATTCATCTGGAAACACATAGCCTTCCATGAAGGGAAACGAATCATTCTATCACATACAGGGTGGAAAATGTTAAAAACTCTAGATTCCACTAGCATCTTTTAGAACCTAGTTTCAGGACTGAATTCCACCTCTGGGCCGTGTTCCACTTGCTAGAGGCTGGGCAGTAAATTAGAGAAGAGGGCATTGAACCGGAATATGAGCACCCAGAGGACATCTTTGGAGGTCCTCCATCTTGGAGGCCTCCTACCACACCTTGCTTAAAAACAGACAAGAGGCATAATCTCACCACTTCATCTGCTTCTTATGAAAGCAAAACTGTGTTAACTGGAAACGATACAAAGAGGCTTCACTTTTGAGGGTAAGGTTTCTCCTGAGATAGCCTACAGGCAAGAGAAATTTTTTTGGACAAATACTTGATTTTCTTTTTCAGTCCATTTTGGGCCAGGGAATGAAGAGTCAAAAAAATGCATGAGTAAATACTGTGAAAATCCATAAAGTGTGTATTTAATAGAAGGCTTTATTTCCCTAGATTGGCAACTACAATCATTCTATGAGATGACCTTATTCTACTAAGAGCATTAACAAGAAAAATCACTAAAAGAAAATTAAGGTGAAGATTAGGGTAATTAATCATTCCATTAATTTGAACAAAATAGTCATCTGTCTTAATAATTAAGATATGTAAGGATAAAAGATTACTTCTCCAAATTGTACCAATCAATGAATCAAAATTCCCCTACACTTTACCAAAAGAGACACTCATTATGAAAGTGATTAGTCAAACTCAATAATCTTATTTCTCACACACAAAAAAAGCCTAAAAACCCAGAGAATAAAAGCTGAAGTTTGACGCTATTGCCATAATTTTCATTTCCAATGGAAGAATCAGGTAAATTATTTTTCATTGAACACAAACTAGTTGGCTAATTGAGTTTTTCTCACTTCTTGAATTGACTATTACAGCTTACAAGACAACTAGCTTTCTTCTCACCATTTGCTCTATGATAGACAATTAAGAGTTCCCAAACTCTAAGAATGTATTTTTAGATTTTCATTCAAAAGTATAATGGAACAGTTGTTCTACTTCTAATCATGTGTGTTTGTGTTGCATATACTTGTATTATAAATGCACAGTACTTTATACTAGTCTTCTCACAAAAAAGTAAGTTGGAATTGATTCTTAAGTACCATATATAAGTTATTTTGAGCTCAGTCAAAGGTGAGCAAATGTGTTAGAAATTGGTTGAGCATCATCTGACACCTTCCCTCTCAGTGTCAATAGCCCAATTCCAAATTTCAAATTCCACACAATCTGCAGAAATTGGCCAGGCCTGGAGGCAGTTATATGGTACATGAAATGTTGACCATGCTACTAAACTCAATTTTCCCTATTTTCTGATAGAGTATCTGATCATCCTGCAGCATATTTTTACACCAGTGCTAAAATATTATTCCAAAATACATGTGAGTTAAATATACATGTGAAGTTACTTAAAAGAATTAAATGTGCATGTTCATAAGGACAAGCATTTTCAAGCTCCTATTATGTGACTATCACTGCACTAGGTAAAATGAGAGGAGTGATAGACATTATAATCCAAAAATTCACTGGCGAAACAAATCACATAAAAGAATTTTACAACAATATAAGCTATTCAATGTCTATTCCCCATATAATATTCTTTTGTACTATAAAACCTTGACATTACAATTCATGTTCTCTTCGGTAAATCACTAGTACCTAACACTGTAACTGGAATATCATAAATGCTTAAAAGATTGCTAATGGATGATGAACAAATCAATAAGTAAATTAATAAATAAATCTGCAAATGAACCAAATGCATGATGCAGACTGCTATAAGAGTTCAATGGAGGAAAACATTCTTATAGTCTAGAAGGGTAAGGGAACTATGTATGACAGGCAACTCTCTTCCCTTCTTCTACTAAGGGAAGACATAGGGAAACGATGGCCATCTATGAATCAGGAAATGGGTCTTCACCAGACAGCAAATCTGCTGGCTCCTTGATCTGAACCTTTCAGCCTCCAGAACCACGAAAAATAAATAAGTGTTGTTTGTAAACCACCAGACTATGCTATCTTTGTTAGAGCAGTCTGAACAGACTAAGACATGGATTTACTTAAATCTTGGGAAATTAGGAATACTCTGCTTAGCTAAAAAAGAAGGCAGAGATGATATTAGCAGACTTGTCTTCCTGAGAAAATACCCTTCATTATCTTTTCCAAACAGTCACACTTCTTCCACTATTTCATGACCTTAATGTTGCCTTTATAGACAGTAATTAATTACTTGAGCTGGGTTGAAATCCTGCTTCCTCATTTCTAGCTGTGTGAGAATAGCCAGCTGATTTGATTTCTGTCTCAATTTGTTGTCTATATTTTAGGAGTTGTAATGGATTTTGATGAATTGTGAGGATTAAATGCCATATGATATGTAAGGGCTTAGAATAGTGTTTAGTACATAGGGAGTACTAAATAGCTGTTAGCTCTTTTGGCAGAGATTGCCAGCTCTTCATTAAAGTCCACTCACCTCTTTCCATACCACAGCATGAACTATCCTACATAAGATAGGATACTTGAGCTATGACTGGAAAGAAGCTATGCCCTCCAAGACAGTCTTAAGCCTTTTCGCACATTGCTGTGACCAAGTGACTAGTTCATAACTTATCACTGAAAAGAATTAGTGAAAATACACTTTCCCATTACAACTAGAGAAACTTCTGAGTTTTCATTGGGATTACTGTCAACTGGAAACAGCCAATGAAATAAAATTTAGGTATCTTTTCAGAGAGACAGCACCAAAGCTATTGTGTTCATGTGTGTGCTAGGGCAAGTTTTGAAGTCGACACAATTAGAGAAATATATTCAGTGACCATCATGTCAAGACAGCAGGAACTAGATCTTTTCATGTGAAGGAGACTTGTTTTGAAAAGATTAACTGTATAAAAACTTGGATTTTTCTTAACTGGAACAATTTTGAAATACTCTTCAAGAACACTTACCATATTGCCGAGCCAAAAAAAAAAAAAAAAAGGCCGCCCATAATTGATAAGGTCATTGAGAATTTGTATGTATTAGTTGTAGGGGCTGCCATAATAACATACCACAGATTGGGTGGTTCAAACAAGAGAAATTTATTTCTGGAGTTGTCAGGGTGATTTCCATTCTGAAGCCTCTTTCCATGTCTTGTAGATGGCCATCTTCTTCCCATGTCGTCACATGGTTTTCTCTCTGTACACGATTGTATTCTCATGGCCCCTTCATATATGGCATATATGGCATATCAGTCATATTGGATTAGGACTCATCATTACAACCTCATTTTAACTTCATTATATCTTTAAAGACCCTATCTCCAAGTACAGTCACATTCTGAGCTACTAGGGGTGAGGACTTCAAAATAAAAATTAGGAGGGCACACAATTCAGTCCATAATATCCCACAATCTAGAAAATGCCAAATTCCAAAAATTGAAGTACTGCACTTATCAGTAAAAGCATCTTCCTCAAAACTGTTGAGTATCTTTTCAAGTATGTTTCAGAGAGTAATGCACCTTCTCTTACAGTAGTGGGTAGAATTCCATTATCACTCCTTGGTGCCAGTACCTAAACTCATTTCCTAGATAACATATCTATGAAAAATGCCCTTTTTGAAGCTATAGATACAAATGATACCCTCAAAAAGAAGAGTTTATTTACCAGTTATAACCTTGGCACACAAATTCTTGGTGCTCTCTGCAGACATTTCACCTGTCCATATGACAAGTTGCTCTGCTCTGATAAAGAAAGAAGCTGTACATATCATGAGGTTTCTTTGCTTTATCTTGAAATCAGATAGCCAACGGCCCTGGGAGTGTCATCTGCTGCCCTGAAAATGGGCTCCCTCATCTAAACTAGGTTTTGTTTGGGAGTAGGCTGATTACAAAGATGTCCTCAGCACAGATGTCCCCTGGCTTACAAGAGCATGACTCTTGAAGAGCTTGATTGAAATTTGGGCAGAAATTGCATGTTTTTATGAGAAAAGTAAATCATATTCCCAGAATAGTCAGAAGGGGTGGAGTTCATTTATGTCTTGGCTCAGCTGGCAGCTATCTGGGCACTTAAGAATGAGGTAAATCATCTCACTGGAAGCTCTGCAGTCACCTTTACAAATGCTGCTCTGGACATCTGTAGATTCCACCGGCCAACTTGCCACATTGGGAGAAGAGATTAGAATCCACAATTTGTGAAACACTTTCTAATGCTGCAGGAAGAGTTTCAGCAGGCTGAAGTTAGAAATGATAGTATCTAGTCAATTTTTCAGAAGTCTGCAGACACTCTGAAATACTGAAGTCTGATGAAAATTACTTCTGCTGAGATGGAAAAGGGATTCACAATTCTTTTCCTGAAAACATACATAGGGGCCAATGATGAATCGTCTGGAACGATACCCTCATTGTTTTGAGGACAGGGGAAATGAAATCATGAATTCAACTCGAAAAGAAAGAGTCTTGGAACTCTTTCATGATTTCTAAGCATTTCATGAGACCAACTACCCTCAGATAACAAAGAAAATATAAAGATGAATATTCAGTTTGCCTTGTATGCCTCTGTAAATTGGGGGTTTTAGCTCTTATTCTTATGAAAAGAAAAGTCAAAATCAAATAAATATCAAAGATACCTGCATATTGCTATTTTAAAAACTCATCTTTATAATCTTACCATCTCATAGAAACTAAACTGGTGTTATTGCAATTTAGATCTTTTTCAACATTTTTTTCAGGAAGTAGGTGTATTTTAAGAAAAAGGAGAGTGAAAAATTATAATTCTTTTTTAAAAAATTATGTCTATTCTTCATTATGAAATAAATTCCCAATCAATGGCTTTCATTGCCATAATATTAGTTGTGTTTTAGGGGCAGAAAACCACCCTCATCAAACGGGTGGCATGTGCCCACAAAGACCCGAGAGTTACTATGTAGCAGGGAGTATGAGGTGCCTCCTATATCACCCTTTTGTAATTAAAGGATTTATTGCAAATATTGCATCCCAGTATCATTATTATATATTGAGTATGTCAGAGAAGAATAACTTGCCCTTAGTTCCAAGAGTTTCAAATGAAAAGAAACTGACCAAGGAAACAAACTTTGGAAGGACTGATGCTGAAGCTGAAACTCCAATACTTGGCCACCTGATGCCAAGAGTTGACTCACTGACAGACTCCTATGTTGGAAAAGTTGAGGGCAGGAGGAAAGGGGGTGACAGAGGATGAGATGGTCAGACAGCATCAGTGACTCAATGGACATGAGCTTGAGCAAACTCCAGGATATAGTGAAGGACAGGGAAGCCTAGGGTGCTGCAGTCCATGGGGTCACTAAGAGCTGGACATGACTGAGCAACTGAAAAACAAGGAAATAAATCCACAGTGTTAGCCACATCTGAAATGTAGAGTTTTTTTAAATCCTTGACCTGGAACCTTAAGCCTTATGCCCTAGAGAGAGGTATGGAAAGAAGTGAGCATATTTTGCCAGAGGAAGTATAAAAATCATTTATGAACAATGGACAGAATAGAGTGGTTTTTAAAACATGACATCTTCCCCTACATCAATCCAAGATAAGTCCTCAGTTGGCCTAGCTTCTGGTTACTGTCAACAATTTGGAGAGGAAAAGACTAAGTGTTTCTATTTGTAATTTCACTGTCTCAGTTACCTGTCTTCAAAATGTACTATAGTAATAATAATAAACAATCATGAAACCCCAGTGGCATACAGCTCGAAGTCTTTATTGCACATGTATCCAGGGTTAGCTCAGGGTCAGCTAAAGTAATTAATTTTTTAGTTCAATTTTTTACTGGAGCATAGTTGATTTACAATATTGTGTTAGTTTCTGCAGTACAGCAAAGTGAATTAGCCATATATATATTGATACATATATCCACTCTCCTCCAGACTCCACTTCTATATAGGTCATGAGACCGAGTCCCATGTGCTCTATAGTAGGTTCTTATTTATCTTTTATAGATAGCAGGGTATATATGTCAAGGGAGACATTTAATCTTAGTTGCAGTTGTTCACATGTCTAGCATCAGCTGGTGGTTGGATGAACTAAGATGGTCTCTGCTTTACACATCCCACTTTGCATATCTCTCTTCTATCAAGCTAGATCAACCATGTTCTAGTGGTAAAGTCAGAGACACAAGGGCAAGCATACTCAAGGTCTCTTTATTTTAATGCCAAGAATGGCATATTTTCACCCCCACCTCATCCTGGAGGACATTCATAACTAAGGGATATAATAATGTGTGTGTTCAGTCATGTACAACTCTGTCACTCATGGACTGTAGCCCACCAGGCTTGCCTGTCAACTGAATATTCCTGGCAAGAATACTGGAATACCCCATTTCCTACTCCAAGGAATCTTCCCAACCCAGGGACTGAACCTGCATCTCTTGAGTCTCCTGCAATAGCAGGTGGGTTCTTTAGCACTGAACCATCTGGGAAGCCCAAGGAAGTATTTAGAGAAGATATACTCCATTTCTGTGAAAGTAACTGCTATGTTACATGGCAAAGGACATAGACACAGGGAGGGAAAAGATGCTGGAATTGTCAAAGTAGATTCCTACCCTTACTAAGGCTGCATGCAGTGGAGAGAGGAACTTTCCAAAAGGAATCCAAATTGCCAAAGGAGATTTAAGTTCAGTTCAGTTGCTCAGTCATGTTCAACTCTTTGCAACCCCCTGATCTGCAGCACACCAGGACTCCCTGTCCATCACCAACTCCCAGAGTCTACCCTAACTCATGTCCATTGAGTCAGTGATGCCATCCAACCATCTCATCCTCTGTCGTCCCCTTCTCCTCCTGCCCTCAATCTTACCCAGCATCAGGGTCTTTTCAGTTGAGTCAGCTCTTGGCATCAGGTGGTGAAAGTATTGGAGTTTCAGCTTCAGCATCAGTCCTTCCAATGAACACCCAGGACTGGTTTCTTTAGGACTGATTGGTTGGATCTCCTTGCAGTCCAAGGGACTCTCAAGAGTCTTCTCCAACACCACAGTTCAAAAGTAGCAATTCTTTGGCACTCAGCTTTCTTCACAGTCCAACTCTCACATCTATACATGACCACAGGAAAAACCATAGCCTTGACTAGATCGACCTTTGTTGGCAAAGCAATGTCTCTGCTTTTTAATATGCTATCTAGGTTGGTCATAACTTTCCTCCCAAGGAGTAAGCGTCTTTTAATTTCATGGCTGCAGTCACCATCTGCAGTGATTTTGGAGCCCCAAAAAATAAAGTCAGCCACTGTTTGTTTCCATTGTTTCCCCATCTATTTCCCATGAAGTGATGGGACCTGATGCCATGATCTTAGTTTTCGGAATGTTGAGCTTTAAGCCAACTTTTTCACTCTCCTCTAACTTTCATCAAGAGGCTTTTTAGTTCTTCTTCACTTTCTGCCATAAGGGTGGTATCTGAGGTTATTGATATTTCTCCCGGCAATCTGGATTCCAGCTTGTGCTTCTTCCAGCCCAGTGTTTCTCATGATGTATTCTGCATATAAGTTAAATAAGCAGTGGGACAATATACAGCCTTGATGTACTCATTTTCCTATTTGGAACCAGTCTGTTGTTCCATGTCCAGTTCTAACTATTGCTTCCTGACCTGCATACAGGTTTCTCAAGAGGCAGGCCAAGTGGTCTGATATTCTCATCTCTTTCAGAATCTTCCACAGTTTATTGTGATCCACACAGTCAAAGGCTTTGGCATAGTCAATAAAGCAGAAATAGATGTTTTTCTGGAACTCTCTTGCTTTTTCCATGATCAGTGGATGTTGGCAATTTGATCTCTGGTTCCTCTGCCTTTTCTAAATCCAGCTTGAACATCTGGAAGTTCATGGTTCACATATTGCTGAAGCCTGGCTTGGAGAATTTTGAGCATTACTTTCCTAGCGTGTGTGATGAGTGCAATTGTGTGGTAGTTTGGGCATTCTTTGGCATTGTCTTTCTTTGGGATTGGAATGAAAATTGATCTTTTCCAGTCCTGTGGCCACTGCTGAGTTTTCCATATTTGCTGGCATATTGAGTGCAGCACTTTCACAGCATCATCTTTCAGGATTTGAAATAGCTCCACTGGAATTCTGTCACCTCCACTAGCTTTGTTCATAGTGATGCTTCCTAAGCCCCACTTGACTTCATACTCCAGGATGTCTGGCTCTAGGTGAGTGATCACACCATCGTGATTATCTGGGTCATGAAGATGTTTTTTATATAGTTCTATGTAATCTTGCCGCTTCTTCTTAATATATTCTGCTTCTACTAGGTCCATATCATTTCTTTCCCTTATCATGCACATCTTTGCATGAAATGTACCCTCAGTATCTCTAACTTTCTTGAAGAGATCTCTAGTCTTTCCCATTCTATTGTTTTCCTCTATTTCTTTGCATTGGTCACTGAAGAAGGCTTTATCTCTCCTTGCTATTCTTTGGAACTCTGCATTCAAATGGGTGTATCTTTCCTTTTCTCCTTTGCTATTTGCTTATCTTCTTTTCACAGCTATTTGTAAGCCTTCCTCAGACAGATATTTTGCTTTTTTTCTTCTTCCTTGGGGATGGTCTTGATTCCTTTCTCCTGTATAATGTCACGAACCTCTGTCCATAGTTCACCAGGCACTCTGTCTATCAGATCTAGTCCCGTAAATCTATTTCTCACTTCCACTGTATAACTGTAAGGAATTTGATTTAGGTCTCATAGTTTTCCCCACTTTCTTCAATTTAAGTCTGAATTTGGCAATAAGGAGTTCATGATCTGAGCCACCATCAGCTCCTGGTCTTGTTTTTGCTGACTGTATAGAGCTTCTCCATCTTTGGCTGCAAAGAATATGATCAATCTGATTTCATGTTTTGGGGGTTTTTTTTGTGTGTGTTTGGGTTTTTTTAATGAAAAGGACTAAAACTTTCATTATATTTTCATCAGATGCTGAAAAGAACAACACACACAGAATCAGAACACACGCTGGCAGTTCAGCCTCAATCATCTGGTAGAGCTTGGACGTAGTTCTGCACCATCTGGGCCCTAAACTACTTGCTGTAAAGGGAAAGGTTGCTTAGCTACTTGACATTTATTGAGTAGGGTCTTGCATTATTCCTCCTTTCATAGAAGGCCTCCGTGGACATATAACTTATAGGAGAACTAAACACAAACTAATATTTAAAAAGTCAGCAGCAGAGCTAGATAAAAGGGCAGACATAAAACCAGGCAATTAAAACCTGCATTGATCCTTTATTAGCTGTGTGAATTGAGCAGTTTGCTTAACTTCTCTGTGTTGTTTCCTTATCTATAATATGAAAACAATAGAGCAGTATCTACCCTTCCAGCTGTTGTGCAGATAGCTGAGAGGCAGAAATCAGAGGACACCTACTGGAACTTTCTGCTCTAGCAACAAACTGAAGCTATGATCCAGGGAGAGGCCGCCATTGCCCCAACACTGAGATCTTTTCATGCCCCACACCCTGCTTCTTCTCATCACCCCTTCAATCCTAGTAGCTGTGTATCAGAACACAGCTAGGGGAAGGCCAGTCCCATGACCATGCTCACTGACAGAGATAGCAGCGACGGAAAAAGGTCTTTGCCTCTCTCTACCTTCCAAATCTCAAGTGAGTGCATGACATTAGTGAACCACAGATGCAAAGGAGACTAGGAAATGCAGGGTTCCTCTTTTACCTCTCCAGTCGCTGCAGTAGACCAGAGCACACACTCCCCACAGGCAACACACTCATCTCATCAGGTTGTCTCAGGAGAACTGGAAGGAAATGAAGCCTTATTTTCTTTGAGGCAGAGATTGTGGGAGAGTTGGACTGTGAAGAAGGCTGTGCGCCAAAGAATTGACGCTTTTGAACTGTGGTGTTGGAGAAGACTCTTGAGAGTCCCTTGGACTGCAAGGAGATCCAACCAATCCATTCTGAAGGAGATCAGCCCTGGGATTTCTTTGGAAGGAATGATGCTGAAGCTGAAACTTCAGTACTTTGGCCACCTCATGCGAAGAGTTGACTCATTGGAAGAGACTTTGATGCTGGGAGAGATTGGGGGCAGGAGAAGGGGATGACAGAGGATGAGATGGCTGGATGGCATCACGGACTCGATGGACGTGAGTCTGAGTGAACTCTGGGAGTTGGTGATGGACAGGGAGGCCTGGCGTGCTGCGATTCATGGGGTCGCAAAGAGTCAGACACGACTGAGTGACTGAACTGAACTGAAGGCAGGGGAAAGAGATGACCCAAAAGAGAGGATGGCTTTCTATAGATCCCACAGAGCACCACCCCTGCCACCTTGGGAAAAAGAGCTAGAATATGCTCTTTTAGGCTCCACTTCATCTCTGTGAGACATTAAGCATGTTTAACCTCATTAAAATACTAACAGTATCCTCAAAGATGCTGGTGAAAAATTCATAAGCTAGTGGATATAAAAGCAATTTTGCAATAATGGCTGAACTACTGAATTCCATTGAGTTATAATCTGAATTTCCAAGGTCAGGGAATGTACCCTATTCTTTGATATTCCCATGCATGGTACCTCACCCAGAATTAGATGTCAATACATATTTATGGGATGTACCAACCAGAAAGTACAATTCTGCTGTGAATGACAGTGTTAAATGGGGATTGAGGAAGGCGAGGAAAGAGAAAGCAATTCTTTTACAAAAATTGTAACAGGACATCTATTGCCTTTGTGGAGAACTAGACTTCACCTTAATGACAGAAACATTTCTAAATATTCACTAGTCCTCCTAATGAAGCACCAGTTCTAAGGAAACAGGATGTTATTGGCTTTTAGGATTAAATCACTGTTCAAAGCACATAGACTTCTTATACTTTCTTATGTACTCCCTTACTCATAAATTTATGAACCTCATCTTCATAAATGATAGCCTTCAGGATTAACAGGATAGGCATAACATTGGTGGGTTCATCTGCTGCTTTGTAAGCTATTATATTACCTATACATGAAAGACAGGAGAGGCAATTTTCTATTTTTTTTTCTAGAATCAGACAACATGCCAAGTAAAGAGCAATAAATAGAGTAAAGCAAATATTTCCTGAATCTCTGACGTGCCACTCACTCTGCTAGGCACAAGACATAAGAACACTGTTAAAACAGACAGAGACTTCACATTAACTGACCTATGACAGGTCCACAGTATCATCGTCACAGCTGCCACGCATTCCCTCTGAACCAAATATTCTCACCTCCAAATTAAGCAATCTCCTGAACCATCTTGTAGGGCTGGTTGAGATAACAGGACAAAAGTGAAACAGGAAAACTGTAAAGCACTTACTACCTTGGGAGATTATTACTAATAATACTTAGCAATCAGTAGAGTTTTATTTATTGAAATAATCAGTTAATATTTGAAGACATAACTATGTTTCAAATACAAATTTCAATACATGAAAATGGCTTTCACCTTGATGAATCAATAATTGAACATAGTAAATATCAATGCACTCATCTCACACGCTAGTAAAGTAATGTGCAAAATTCTCCAAGCCAGGCATTGGTAGTATGTGAACCGTGAACTTCCAGATGTTCAAGCTGGTTTAAGAAAAGGCAGAGGAACTAGAGATCAAATTGCCAATATCTGCTGGATCATTTAAAAAAGCAAGAGAGTTCCAGAAAAACATCTATTTCTGCTTTATTGACTATACCAAAGCCTTTGACTCTGTGTATCACAATAAATTGTGGAAAATTCTGAAAGAGATGGAAATGCCAGACCACCTGACCTGCCTCTTGAGAAATCTATATGCAGGTCAGGAAGCAACAGTTAGAACTGGACATGGAACAACAAACTGGTTCCAAATAGGAAAAGGAGTAGGTCAAAGCTGTATATTGTCATCCTGCTTATTTAACCTATATGCAGAGTACATCATGAAAAATGCTGAGCTGGAAGAAGCACAAGCTGGATTCAAGATTGCCAGGAGAAATATCAATAATCTCAGATATGCAGATGACACCACCCTTATGGCAGAAAGTGAAGAGGAACTAAAAAGCCTCTTGATGAAAGTGAAAGAGGAGAGTGAAAAAGTTGGTTTAAAGCTCAGCATTCAGAAAACTGATTATGGCATCTGGTCCCATCACTTCATGGCAAATAGATGAGGAAACAGTGAATGACTTTATTTTGGGGGGCTCCAAAATCACTGCAGATGGTGATTGCAGCCATGAAATTAAAAGACGCTTACTCCTTGGAAGGAAAGTTATGACCAACCCTATTGTTGCTAACTCGCTTCAGTCATGTCCGACTCTGTGCAACCCCATAGACGGCAGCCCACCAGGCTCTGCCGTCCCTGGGATTCTCCAGGGAAGAACACTGGAGTGGGTTGCCATTTCCTTCCCCAACCTAGATAGCATATTAAAAAGCAGAGATATTACTTTGCCAACAGAGGTCCATCTAGTCAAGGCTATGGCTTTTCCAGTAGTCATGTACGGATGTGAGAGTTGGACTGTGAAGAAGGCTGAGCGCCAAAGAATTGATGTTTTTGAACTGTGGTGTTGGAGAAGGCTCTTGAGAGTCCCTTGGACTGCAAGGAGATCCAACCAGTTGATCCTAAAGGAGAACATGTTCACTGGAAAGTCTGATGCTGAAGCTGAAACTTCAATACTTTGGCCACCTCATGCGAAGAGTTGCTTCGTTGGAAAAGACCCTGATACTGGGAGGGATTGGGGGCAGGAGGAAAAGAGGACGACAGAGGATGAGGTGGCTGGATGGCATCACCAACTCAATGGACATGAGTTTGAATGAACTCCAGGAGTTGGTGATGGACGGAGAGGCCTGGCGTGCTGCAATTCATGGGGTCACAAAGAGTCGGACACGACTGAGAGACTGAACTGAAATACCAATGATATCTCAAAGGATATCAAGAAAAGCAAATAAGTACAATAAAGAGTAAAATCCAGAATAAGAAACTCTACTAGAATTTATACTTGACGTCTAGCTATCACCTTACTGGACTTCAAGTATAAATTCTAGAAATGTTTTTTAAAATTAGCAACAGGTACTTAAAGAGTCTCTTTAAAAGTAAAGGGAATCTTTACAATAACTTTTATGGAAATTTTTCATTGCTTAAGCTAATAAAGACTGTCAGACAAAATATCTCCAGAGAAAGGAAATCAGGTTATGTGCATTATAAACTTTAGACTTAAAGACGGAAAAGTCAAATCTGGCTTATCTTAAAAAATTACAAATCGAGGAGCTGAATTTTGAATTACTACGGTTTGGACTCTAGTGTCTCATTAAATTCCTGTTCAAAAAGAAATAATTTTTCAAAATATAATTTTTCAATCTCTGAATGCCAGACTCCATATTGATTGTATCGTACAAATCTTCCAAGGTTATGATGCTTGCAGAGGAAATAATATTACTGACATCACCAGGAGTAGATATTACTTTAGATACAAGAGCAAGGACTTTAACATGGAAGAAAAATAGATTAAAGAAGTTTGCTATCATCACACTAACAATAACAAAGGGTGATGGAAGAAATAGTTATTATAGTGAGAACTTTCAACCACAGTCTAAGATATCAGAATGGAAAGCTGAACTTGAGAAAGGGTGCTATTCAAAGATTATTGCTTCACCTCTATTTTATTTTTATTTTGCCTTAAGAATTCCACATAATTGCCTATTCTCTCTCCTCTTAAAATCTTCCCTTGCCAATTGCATCATATGAGATTTTCTTCCCTCAAAAGTGTCTGCAAAACAAACAAAAACAGTGTCTGCAAAACAACATGCAGTTTTCATGGGTCTCCCTTGCTGTCTCCTTGTTTAAAGAATCTACTACTATGAGGAAAATAAAAATCAACATAGGGATATTCCAAAGTTTCTAAATCTAACAAAGTTCTCAATAAAACTAATCTCTACTCCCTAAGACTCAATTCTACGTGCTGACAGTATCTGAAGCCCCACACAATTCCTTTCTTTCCTTTGATCTCTGAGATAGGAATTCACCAACTTCTTTCAGTTTTTTGTGAGGATGTTTACCATTCATTTGCTTATCTGTCCTCAGAACTATGCCCCACCTTTTCCCTAGTCTATTTGGAACTGCACAGGTGGCAACCCCCTGCCAGCTGTGTTTCTGGGTCCCCTTGCTTCCTGCCTCCCAGTGGGAAGCAAAGAGGAGAATAAAGGGCAGAAAGAAGAGAAAAAGAAAGCCAGTGACCTCCTCCCAGCCCTCTGCAGCAGGCACCTTCTCCTTCGAGGTTACATCTCTCTCTGGCTTGCCTGTGTGGCCCCAGATCCCAGCAAGCAGACCTATGTGTCCCCATGTCCCCTGGTGGACCAGCTCCCCTCTCTTCCCCTCCAACCCTCGGGTTGGTAGCAGCTTCCCACAGTGGTAGTTCCCTCACCTCTGGTTGCACTTCCTAATACTTTCTTAAATGTAAGTAATAGATTCCTTTTATTAAACTACTTGGCATGATTTCTTGTGACTGGCAGGCAGAATCCTCCCTGATAAAAGAAGATATGCTGGTGATCCTTTTTTTGTGAAAGGCCTCCAAACAGGTCACTGAACTCCATGATACAAACATTTTTCAGATCTCTATTTCCGATTGCCACTGCAGTCATTGGGAAAACCCTCAAAAGTCAGAGTAGGTGTTACTTCCAGGAAGGTCAGAGGACCCAGACTAGAGCTTCAGCTTTCCCTCTGCGCGGTGCTGGTATCAGTTAGGCAGACTCTCAGACTGCACCTTACTCTACAATATGTACACTTCAGTTCTCTTAATTTCATACAAAGTGACATGCAAAACTAGTTCCAAGCTTCGCTCCATCCCCACAATGCATGAGCACTGCCTCTTGATTCTTTCTGTGTAGCAATTGCAGAGAACCCACCATGTTCAGATGATGAGCAAGGTAACCATGTCACCGCTTCAGAAGCTATATATTTATCCTTTCCCTCAAATGTTTCTTCTGGAGCTCCCCTACAAGTCAACAGCAAACTTATTCTATGTGTTCCTCAGGTCCGAATCCCCAGTTTTACCCATAACACTATTTTCTGTTTCTTTTTTCACATCCTAGAGTTAACCCATCAGCAAGTCCAGCTGGTAAGACTTCTCACATCTTCCATCCCACTGTAGTCCAAGCCAACCATCATCTCCTACCTGGATTGACTGCACTAACTCCAAAATGATCTCTGCTTTTATTTTCACATTCCTAACTCCTATAACCTTTTTTTTTAATACAGCAGCTAAAGAAACTCTTCCAAAATACCAACTGTACTACATTACCCCTTTGCTTAAAATCCTCAGGTAGCTCACCAACATACTTGGAGCAAACTCGATATCTTTATCAGGAGAACCACAATATTTGACATAATCAGGCTACCCCTCTCTCCATCTTTATAACCTACCACTCTCCCTCTTTCTATCACTGCAGCACAGGCATCTTCACTGATCCTTAAACATGCAAGGAAGCTCCTCTAGTCTACTATCATCATGAGAATCCCTTCCTAAATAAAACAGAGATACAAAACAATATGATCATTCATTAGAACACAAAATTTAAGAGGAGAGAAAATTTCCAAACATCTGGGTAGCTTCCCCCTAGCCTTGGAGAAGGTCAAATACCTATCGAAGTGGTCAATATTGAGTCCCTGTGTTTCAAGACTTCTGTTCAAGCTCTGCCTCCTGTCCTCCTATCAGGATCCTGGTGTTCCATCTAGATCCTTCTAAGTTTTATCTTTGACTGAGCTTTACCACTCTCCCCAGCTTGAGTATGACTCTGTCTCTCTTTTGTCTTTCATGCCTCTCTTTACTCCATAATTTGTGTCCTGAGAGCAGATCATGCCTAATTCCAGCCCCGAAAATAACAGATTTTAAATAATGTAAGCCTCCATTTTTGCAGAGAGATAAAAGGAGGACCATGCCACAGAATCACTGAAATAAAAACAAGAAAATATTATCAATACAGACCTATAATGAGAGTTGTAGGACATTGCTTTTGAAATGGCCTACTTTGAGTTAAACCCCATGGAAACACAGAATTATATGCCCCTAAGTCGTGTTTTATGAGCTTTAAAAATCATTCCCTGAAGTTACTGGGACGGGGTAATATTTGAACCCTCTGGGCTGAAAAAAAATATTCAGGAAAGTAACAGAATTTAAACAGAAACACAGGTAACATTGGAGGAAAATGAAAAAGACGTATCTTTGCGAAATTTAGATTCATAGGAAAGAGGCACACAGAAGATCAGAAATTCTTTCCACACCCTCTTCCCCCAGATTATTAGCAAGAAGCCAAAACATGCATGACCAGGATTCTCACTCTCACTCTTCTGATGGAAGCTGCCAGTTGTTGAATTGGGAAGATAGTATCAAGTATGGATTCCCCGCCCCACTAGTTTGAGGAAGAACTACTCCTGTCCAAATAAGGCATAAACCTTAAATGACGTGAGACATTTAGCCAAATCTCAGAAGAGAAAGCAGAGCTGGGCTCAGTCACAAAGGTGGCACTCAGACCTAACTGGATTCCCCACTCCCTCCAAATGCTTCAGATTAAGGTAAACAAAGGACAGTGCACTGTATCTCAGAGGAGGAGGCTGAGAGGGTCAGATAGAAAAACTGGAGTCAAGCAGAGTGCACCCCACTACTTACCAGAACGAATAGAATGCCCATGTTTAGCATAAGCAGGTATAGGAAGAAACAAAAAGATGGAAGGAAAATGGAGAGAAAAGAAATGATGGAGAGAGAGACTGAGGATGAAACACACAGCAAAGATCTAGAAGACCTCCTTTTTTATGCCATGCACTCTCTGGAAGACTATAGACCCTTTCTTAGAATATCTTCCAGTGCACAAAATAACATACATAAGATTATAAAAGAATCTAATTATATTGTAAATACAGCTGCCCAATATTAAAGCAACCAATTTGTGATACAAAGCATACACGTCTCTGTTATTCCATTAAAAGACAATATTGTGGTCACAGCAAAGGAAGAGGAGTGTGGGATGAATTGAGAAAGTAGCATTGACATATATACACTATCGTGTGTTAGAACAGATAGTTAGTGGGAAGTTGCTCCATTACATAAGGAGTCCAGCCTGGCACTCTGTGACAACCTAAAGGGGAGGGATGGGGTTGGAGAGAAAGGCTCAAAAGGGAGTCATATATAATTAGGACTGATTTGCATTATTGTACAGCAGAAACCAACTTATCTCTGTAAAGCAATTATCCTCCAATTAAAAAATAAATTTAAAAACAGCAATATACAGTGCTAGGTATGACAGCTTCTTAAGTAGTGAGAGGCAGGACATTTGAACACATCAGCAATGACGCTAATGTAACGTGAAAGTATCTGTGCTTTCTATCGATGACTAGGGCCCAGTACTGCTAATATTACCGAAGAATGTGGTCTAAATTCATAATGAGAGACACGTTAAACTGTAGTTAGAGATTAATGAAATTAAAGATGCAATTTTTTTCCCTATCGAAGTCCAACCTCAGCATTCTCTCTAAAAATCCTTTGGGAGTCCATGGACCCTTATGATCAGAACTCCTGTGAAAAAATGTATATAAAGCAAGGAACAAAAGAAAATTTCCTAAGAATGCCTCACACTGAAACTGACTGGAGAAGATGCCTGTGGAAACTTTTGCTCAAAGAGTTTCCTTTATATTCCTCTCCCCATAAAATAGTGCAACCTTCAAAAACTTCCCTCTTAAAAAGAAGAGAAATATGGCTTTGCTCCTTGAAGAACGGCTCAGCTCAGTACTCTGATTACTACTACCCCAGGGCTAAGTCACAGGTTCCTTTCACATGCTTTGTTGTTGTTTTGAGTGGTTTGGGCTATGGTTTGGGTTTTCCTTTGTTTGCGATAATCTATAGGATGGGAACACAATATCTATCGTACAAAGGGGGTTGTTGCCCCCGACACAAAAGAATTCTGTTTCCCTCCTTTTGTCTTTCTGCAACACCGATGAAATCTTGAGATCAACCAGGTTTCTAACAAAATATATAGTCCTAGCCACAGAGGATGAAAATTCGAGGATCTGATGGATCTGGTGGAAGCAAATCCATCTTTATGACTTAAAAAGTAACACATAAGGTTTCGGCAAAATCAAATTGCACTGGACATTTAATTTCTCAATGCTGACATTTTATCTTTGAGGAGAAGCAAATTTTATAGCGTTCATCTTTTTCTGAATAAAAAATTATGTTTGGGTTTTTAAAATGAATTACTTATATCGAAAAGAGATCTTTCAAAATGCTGACCAGAGATTCTAAGAACACTTAAATTCTAAGGGCTGAATGGTTTCCAGCATTCATTAAAATAATAGTGAAAGAAGATGGGCTGAAAGGACTACTTTCTTCTATCTGGAATTGTGTATGAACCTTTTAAAGTAGGGGAAGCAGGGAACACAGGGGCTTAAGAATAATTCTCAATTTGGCAATAGAATCTCCTTCAGACAGGAGACAGTAGTCCAGAGTATATTAATGAATTTATGAAAAGAAGTTACATCACTGTGGTTTGGGAGATGATTTTAAAGCTTAGCAAAATGTAAAATTAATTTTTGATTGTTGTTTCACATTCCTCTTCAAATCCCTACTCTGCTACTTAAAGAAAATCTGTGCTTCCTTCAGCTGGATGTATGTTGCTACTCTTTCAAACATTTATTTTGTTTGTTCAAACTGAAATTAATTCTTCTAAATATTTATCAAGCCTCTCTTATATGGCAAAAACTGCTAGGAACTTGAAATTCAAAGTGGAATAGGAAATGGTCTTTCTTCTCAATGGATTTAATAAGTCAGATGGCCCACATCAAAATGAATTGCAACAGATCCAAGCATGCATGGAAGAGACACCTGAACTCCCGTGTTCACTACATCACTGTGCATAATAATCAAGATAAGAAACAACCTAAGTGAGTCAGATAAATGGATAAAGATATTTATATAATTCAGCCATGAATTATGAATGAGTTAGACCGTGAAAAAGAAGGAAATCTGACCCTAAGGCCCATAGAAGTCCTAAATGCTATTATGCTAAATGAAATAAAACAGAGAAAGACAAGCTCTGTACAGTATCACTTACAAGGAAGATCTAAAAGAGTCAAACCCATAAAAACAGAGTAGAATAGTGGTACCAGGGGCTAGAGGCAGGGGAAATGGGAAGAGTTTGCTTCAACTCGGTTGCAACTAGTCAGTAAATAAGTCCTGAAGATCTCATATATGACATGGTAATTACAACCAACAATACTGTGTTATAAATGTCAAAGATGCTAAGAAACCATATCTTTAAAAAAAATCTTTAAACCACTGTTTAATGTTTTAAACAACTGTCCTCGATAATGGTGAAATATATTTTACATGACAAATAGATCATAGATAGGAGGTGATAAAAAATAATACCTGAGCTCATTTATCATTAAAATGTATCAGAAAGTGCTGCACAACAAAGTTTAATTCACTGATAGTATGCAAAGATTAAAAAATACCATCCTGCTCTCCAGAAATTCACAATTTGTTGGGGGTAAAAAAAATTACTAAGTGAAGTCGCTCAGTGGTGTGCGACTCTTTGCGACCCCATAGACTGTAGCCTACCAGGCTCCTCCCTCCATGGGATTCTCCAGGCAAGAGTACTGGAGTGGGTTGCCATTTCCTTCTCCAGGGGATCTTCCCGACCCAGGGATCGAACCTGGGTTTCTCACATTCCAGGCAGATGCTTTAACCTCTGAGCTTCTAAGCAAATTGTGACAAGTAATTTTAAGTTCAAAAATTACAAACTAGATCTTAATAGTTCTCACTACGAAAAAGAAATAATTACGTGACACAATAGGGCTGTTAGCTAATGCTACAGTGAGCATCATATTGTGATATAAAAAAAAGCATCAAATCAATACTTTAACTTACAATGTTATATTTCAATTATATCTCAATAATTATGAATTAATTACCTATTTTAAATGGTTACCTAAAATAAAAATATACCCATGGATGCGGGAATAAATGGACAAAGAAAAATATGGGATATACATACAATGGAATATTATTCAGCCTTAAAGAAAACGCTGTCATATGTCATGACACGGATGAATCTTGAGGCTATTATGCTAAGTAAAAAAAGCCAGTCACAAAATGACACTCCTGTACTGCAGGATTTCACTTATCTAGGTATTCAAAGTAGTTAAACTCATAGAAACAGACAACAAAGTGGTGGTTTTCAGGGGCAGGGGGTAGGGAAGTGGGGAATTGTTATAAGCAAGTAGTCACACAGGATTGGGGTGACTTGGAGGTCCATGGCACAATGATGCCACGTCTGTGGTTGACAGTTCTGTGCTGTACACTTGGAAACTTGGGAGGGTGATTTCATGTGATGTGGGGGTTTTTGCTACAATAAAATATAAGACATAACTGTAACAGAACAGGATAGCACTGTTACAGAAACACTGAACGTATAAGGTTGGAGATCAGGCCAATGGAGGGAGCAAAAGGTTCCACTTGGGAGATCAAGGAGGGCTTCCTGAGGAGAAGCAATCATAGCAGTTGACCAGGCATGAAGATGGGAGGGGAAAGGGCCCGGCCAAAAGGTATGATGCAGTGAAGGCCTTGGATTGCTGTAAGGAGCTCCAGAAGCTAGCACAGAGCTGGCATCAGGCACTGCCTAAGAAGGGTCTGCTGAGTTGGAGAGGAAGCAAATGTGGGACCAGGTGCCCTGAGCTGAGACATTCTCATCATAAAGATCATCCTTGAGACAGCACAAACCCTGGGATCTACGCTTGAGCTGACATAACAAAATATCACAAATAAACAACAGACATTTATTTCTCTCAGTTTGGGGGGCTGAGAAGTCTAAGGTTAAGGTGTCAGCAGATTCAGTTCCTGCTGAGGGTCCCTCTGCCTGGCTTGCCAACTTCTCATTGTGACCCCACATATCACAGAGAGACAGCTTTGCCTGCTCTTCCTCTTCTTCTAAAGACACTAGTTCCATCATCACAACCTTGTCAAAACCAAACTACCTACAGAAGATCTCACCTCTAAGTACATCACCTTGAGGGTTAAGGCTTCAACATATGAGATGGGGGTACAGGACACAAACACTCAGTCTGTAATACTTGGCTTCATGGACAGCAGGCAGCTGATACAATGTATGTACAAGAAAGAGTGCTAATCCCACATTTCATAATAGAGACAGCATGACTCCCAGATCAGTGCAACAAGTAACACAGGACCACAAGGACACCTGGGATGCTGGTGTTATCTGGGGGTTAGAATCTGTGTTCTAGATTCTGACTGAGGCAGAGTCAAACCCTGGCTCTGCTGGCTCTTAGGAGCCATGTGACCTTAACGTTTCTGATCCTCTGGTTCCTCCTCTGTGAGGCAACAGTGATGATAATATCTACACCATAAGGGATCTTGAAAGACCTAAATAAGAAATGCTCAGGACAGTGCCTGCCAGAAAATAAACACTCAATAAACATTACTGTGGTTGCCTTTATTATTATCTGTTCCAGATATTACAGGGTTTTCTCTGACGGCTCAGTTGGGAGAGAATCCGCCTGCAACGTGGGAAACCCAGGTTCGATCCCTGGTTTGGGAGATCCCTTGTAGAAGGAAATGGCAACCCACACTCCAGTATTACTGGCTGAAAAGTCCCATGGACAGAAGAGCCTAGTGGGCTACAATCCATCTACAATCCATGAGGTCACAAAGAGTTGGACGCAACTTAGCAACTATACCACCACCACCAGACATTACAAGTCACTTACAGAAAAGCAGAATTAAAGATTATGTCACAAGTTGACATTTGCAAGCATATTACTTGGCATCCATCATGTTTAGGAAGCTATCAATGAAGTAAACCTAGGCAAGGCATTTGGACACATATACACACACCCAAACACACCCACACATACCCCAACAAACAAACTTGTGAGCAGCAAAATGAAGTGAATCCACCCTAATGCAAACTGCCTTAATAAATTACATATTTGCAGAAATGTTCACACATTTATGTAACACTTTATTAAATATCTTTAGTATTTCTGTTAAAACAAAAATAAAGTGTTATCACTGCTTAGACCTTATAAATGTTTAAGAGCTTCAGGTCATTTAGTCCACTTTCATTTTTTAATTGGCATAAGTTTATTTTCCCCTTCTTAGCTAAAACATATCCAACAAATGCATTATCCAAAGTAATTTCATTACTAGAAGAATCTTCATAAAGATGTTTCTGAAGTCCCATGGTTTTATACAATCTGCACTTTGTTCAGCACCTTTCAGGACAAAGACATCTCCAACTTTAGGGCCAGAAACACTTTAAAAGCCTTTTCCCACCTGTAGATATTACAGGGTTTTCTCTGACGGCTCAGTTGGGAGAGAATCCGCCTGCAACGTGGGAAACCCAGGTTCGATCCCTGGTTTGGGAGATCCCTTGTAGAAGGAAATGGCAACCCACACTCCAGTATTACTGGCTGAAAAGTCCCATGGACAGAAGAGCCTAGTGGGCTACAATCCATCTACAATCCATGAGGTCACAAAGAGTTGGACGCAACTTAGCAACTATACCACCACCACCAGACATTACAAGTCACTTACAGAAAAGCAGAATTAAAGATTATGTCACAAGTTGACATTTGCAAGCATATTACTTGGCATCCATCATGTTTAGGAAGCTATCAATGAAGTAAACCTAGGCAAGGCATTTGGACACATATACACACACCCAAACACACCCACACATACCCCAACAAACAAACTTGTGAGCAGCAAAATGAAGTGAATCCACCCTAATGCAAACTGCCTTAATAAATTACATATTTGCAGAAATGTTCACACATTTATGTAACACTTTATTAAATATCTTTAGTATTTCTGTTAAAACAAAAATAAAGTGTTATCACTGCTTAGACCTTATAAATGTTTAAGAGCTTCAGTTCATTTAGTCCACTTTCATTTTTTAATTGGCATAAGTTTATTTTCCCCTTCTTAGCTAAAACATATCCAACAAATGCATTATCCAAAGTAATTTCATTACTAGAAGAATCTTCATAAAGATGTTTCTGAAGTCCCATGGTTTTATACAATCTGCACTTTGTTCAGCACCTTTCAGGACAAAGACATCTCCAACTTTAGGGCCAGAAACACTTTAAAAGCCTTTTCCCACCTGTGCTTCTTCTCATAGATGAGTTATGCTTCTCCATGGGTGAGAGGTCTATTTAAACTCCCAACCCAATTTTAGACTCAGACAAGCTGGACCCACTGAATGAAAACACAAGAAGCTGCTCTCAAACAGGAATTTCTCAGGGAAAGCTGCATCTCTCTCCCCTGCTTCCCTGCTGCTGCTGCTAAGTCGCCTCAGTTGTGTCCAACTCTGTGCGACCCCATAGACGGCAGCCCATCAGGCTCCCTATCCCTGGGATTCTCCAGGCCAAGAACACTGGAGTGGGTTGCCATTTCCTTCTCCAATGCATGAAAGTGAAAAGTGAAAGTGAAGTCATTTGGTCGTGCCTGACTCTTAGCGACCCCATGGATTACAGCCTTCCAAGCTCCTCTGTCCATGGGATTTTCCAGGCAAGAGTACTGATGTGGAGTGCCATTGCCTTCTCCGACCCTGCTTCCCTACTGTCCTTTTAATTCTAGACTATCAGATACCAGAGTTGAAAGAAGCTTTATATACTCCTTAATTACAGAGTAGAGAAATTAATCTGCAGCTAGAGGAAGGGAGTGCACAGAAGCATACAGCCTCTGGAAAGGTCAGGAAAAGTCCAGAGACCTGCTATATCTACCATATAACCCTGTATCCCCAACACCTACTACCCATCAATAAAGCAAAAACATTCATTTATACACACTTCCTATGTGGGCCAGTGGTAAACAATTTGTCTGCCAATGCAGGAGCCACAGAGGCAACCCACTCCAGTACTCTTGCCTGGCAAATCCCATGGGTGGAGGAGCTTGGTAGGCTGCAATCCATGGGGTTGCTAGGAGTCAGACACGACTAAGCAACTTCACTTTCATGCATTGGAGAAGGAAAGGGCAACCCACTCCAGTGTTCTTGCCTGGAGAATCCCAGGGACGGGGAGCCTGGTGGGCTGCCATCTATGGGGTTGCATAGAGTCAGACATGACTGAAGTGACTTAGCAGCAGCAGAGGAAGGGAGTGTCCAGAAGCATACAGCCTCTGGAAAGGTCAGGACAAGTCCCAGACACCTGCTCCTTCTACTGTATAACCCTGTATCCCCAACACCTATTCCCCATCAATAAAGCAAAAACATTCATTTATACATGCTTCCTGGTAAAGAATCTGCCTGTCGATGCAGAAGCCGCAGAAGATGCAGGTTTGATCTCGGAGTTGGGAAGATCCCCTGGAGTAGGAAATGACAAACCACTCCAGTGCCTCAGTTGCTGGTGGGTACAGTCCATGGGGGTTGCAAAGACTCAGACATGACTAAGCACATACATAATAGTTACTTGACTATACACTTGAAACACTGTAAATTTACTATCAGTTCAGTTCAGTCGCTCAGTCATGTCTGACTCTGCGACCCCATGAATCACAGCACGCCAGGATTCCCTATCCATCGCCAATACCCGGAGTTCACTCAGACTCATATCCATCGAGTCAGTGATGCCATCCAATCATCTCATCCTCTGTCGTCCCCTTCTCCTCCTGCCCCCAATCCCTCCCAGCATCAGAGTCTTTTCCAATGAGTTAACTCTTCGCATGAGGTGGCCAAAGTACTGAAGTTTCAGCTTCAGCATCATTCCTTCCAAAGAAATCCCAGGGCTGATCTCCTTCACAATGGACTGGTTGGATCTCCTTGCAGTCCAAGGGACTCTCAAGAGTCTTCTCCAACACCACAGTTCAAAAGCATCAATTCTTCGGAGCTCAGCTTTCTTCACAGTCCAACTCTCACATCCATACATGACTACTGTACTTCAATACAAAATGTAAAGATAAATAAATTGCTGCTATCTTTTCAGTTTCTTCTCCCCTAAAAATTGGCTGTGGAGTCAGATGCAGTACCTCTTTTCTTTGCCATCATCACAATTTCTCTCTCATAGCAAGGACATGAGTTGTTATGATTGAAAGCTTCTATGGCTAATCACTAGGAGGAATATACAAAAGAAAACCAAAATAACAGAGCTGGGAAAGGTATGTTGTTTTGTGAATTTCACAAATACCTGGAAGCTACTGTTGCATCTAGAGGCTTGGACCCCGTTCTGAGACAATCACTGGGAGTCTGGCATCTTCATTCTGAAGTAAATTCAGCATCCCCCTCACCCTAGCCCCTGCTCTCAGGAGAAGGATATCACAGTGACTCATTCCTCTTGAAGGTCTTCTTAGCTCACTATACCTGAAGGGGACTGGGTAGAATTGGAAGAAAGGTAAATAATCAAATCAGCCTCCCTGAGAATTTCTAGAGAAATGTGGTGGCGACTTCAAAGGGCTTCTAAGATTGGAACAGTCACCTTCCAGCACTTCCTCAAACACTGACTCTTTCTTCAGCTTTATTCTGAAACACTGTTTCCTTTTGAAACAGTGTCATTCCCCCTGAGACTTCCATCTTCTCCTTTCTTTATTTCCTTAACAGGAGTTCAGTACAGTCCATCCTCTCTCTAGGGCTGAGTCATTTAATCTCATTTTCTCCATCAAAAGTGAGTTCAAAACAGGAGCAAAATCAAAGGCCCAGATGTGCCTTTTTTTGTTCAGAGGGCTAATCCAGACAGGATGGAGCAGGTGGAGGTGCTGAAGGCCATGTGGCCTCCAGACCCACGAAAGCACTTCTAAGAAAGAGAAGAGCCAGACCCAGTGGAGGAAAAGAGCACCAGCCCCGGGGTGGGAGAGCGTGTGCCGTTTCTGGCCAGCTGCCGGAGGCACTGGGGCTCAGCTTATCAAGCGGCACCAACACATGCAGTGAATGAACCCAAGCGCTGCCACTGACGCGACGGCTCCATCCGCAGAACCCCACCTCCCGGTCTTCCCTGCCTTCTCTCCCTGTCCTCCTCCTGCCTCTCACTCTTTCTCCTCTTCACCACTACTGGTCCTTCTGCCCACCCTCCAGAAGTTGAGGGTTTTATTCTCGTCATGCTCAAAACATATCCCTTCTACTTGACCCTATTTCGTTGTTTTAAATTCCTATTAGAGAAGACTCCCTAATCTGAATATTCAGTCAAAAACCTCCTTATAACTTCAGGCCAACAGATGCAGCTGAACCAGATGCATACCTGAAGTAGATGATCTACTGTCAAGAATATATCAGGCTACATCTATCTCTGTACTTACCCAATGGCATGAATCTCCATAGAAAATGGTCTTTAATCAATTTGTATTATATAAATTATATAAAATACACTTGTCTATATATAGTAAACAGTATAAACTTACACTGTTAGGAACACAAACTCTAGAGCCAGCCTTCTGATCCCTGCCCAGCTCTGTACCTAACCTGGAGACAGCAAGCAGATACATGAAAACTGCACCTGGGTTTTCTTATAAAATGGAGACAGTAATCATAGTTTTCTCATGGGACTTTTGTTACTATTGAATAAGCAAACATTTATAAAGTTCTTGAAGAACTCAGCATCTAGCAAGCATTTACTGAATTTTTACTATGATTACTTCTAATTAGATTACTATAATATTTTATAATGTTGTTACTTTTCCCCCCACTTTCTCTCTTCCCAAATACTGTAAGTATGTTTTGGAAAAAGACAGTCTTTGATCCATCTAATCATTCTTTAGCAATCCCAATGAAATGAGCTTCATTGTGGATTGCTGTTGTTCATGTTAAGTCATGTCCAATTCTTTGCAACCCCATGGATTGCAGCATGCCAGGCCTTCTTGTCCTTCACTGTCTCAAGCATTTTGCTCAAATTCATGTCCATTGCATTGGTGATGCTATCTAAAAATCTCATTCTTCATGGATCACAGCCTTATGATGAAGGGGCTTGAGTAACTCAATGAAGGTATGAGCCATACTGTGCAGGGCCACCCAAGATAGATGGGTCACAGAGGAGAGTTCTGAGAAAACATGGTCCACTGGAGGGGAAATGGCAAACCACTCCAGTATTCTTGCAGCAAGAACCCGTGAGCAATATGAAAAGGCAAAAATATATGACACCAGAAGATCAGTCCCCTGGGTCTGAATATGTCCAATATGCTACTGGGGAAATGCAGAGGGTAATTACTAATAGGCCCAGAAAGAATTAAGTGGTTGGGCCAAAACAGAAACATGATGTCCAGTCATGGATGAGTCCAGTGGTGAAATTAAAGTCCTATGCTCTAAAGAATAATATGGTATAGAAACCTGAATGTTAGGTCCATGAACCAAGATAAATTGGACGTCACCAAGCAGGAGATGGCAAGAGTGGACATTACATCTTCCAGTCATGGATGAGTCCAGTGGTGAAACTAAAGTCCTATGCTCTAAAGAATAATATGGTATAGAAACCTGAATGTTAGGTCCATGAACCAAGATAAATTGGACATCACCAAGCAGGAGATGGCAAGAGTGGACATTGACATCTTCAGTTCAGTCACTCAGTCATGTCTGACTCTTTGTGACCCCATGAATTGCAGCACACCAGGCCTCCCTGTCCATCACCAACTCCCAGAGTTCACTCAGACTCACATCCATTGAGTCGGTGATGCCATCCAGCCATCTCATCCTTGGTTATCCCCTTCTCCTCCTGTCCTCAATCCCTCCCAGCATCAAGGTCTTTTCCAATGAGTCAACTCTTCACATGAGGTGGCCAAAGTACTGGAGTTTCAGCTTTAGCATCATTCCTTCCAAAGAACACTCGGGACTGATCTCCTTTAGAATGAATGGACTGGTTAAATTGACATCTTAGGAATCAGTGAACTAAAATGGACAGAAACGGGCAAATTTAATTCAGATGACCATTATATCTACTGTTACTGCTAAGTCACTTCAGTGGTGTCTGACTCTGTGCGACCCCATAGATGGCAACCCACCAGGCTCTGCCATCCCTGGGATTCTTCAGGCAAGAACACTGGAGTGAGTCATTTCCTTCTCCAGTGCATGAAAGTGAACACTGAAAGTGAAGTCGCTCAGTCACGTCTGACTCTTTGCAACCCCATGGACTGCAGCCTACAGGTTTTTCCCATGGACAGAGGAGTCTGTAGGCTGCAAAAATGTCCATGAGCAAAAATCCCTTAGAAGAAATGGAGTAGCCCTCATAGTCAACAAAAGCACCTGAAAGGCAGTACTTGGGTGCAGTCTCAAATATGACAGAATGATCGCAGTTTGTTTCCAAGGGAAACCATTCAACATCACAGTGAGCCAAGTCTGGTACAATCACTGATGCCAAAGAAGCTTGAGTTGACTAGTTCTACGAAGATCTACAAGACCTTCTAGAACTAACACCAAAAAAGATGTTCTTTTCATATAGGGGACTGAAATGCAAACATAGGAAGTCATTGTAGATACTCAGTAATATTTAGTGAATAAATGAGGGATGAATGTCTAAAGAACAAACCAGAAGAACTGGGAGGATGAGATGGATGACTGAGAATAGGTGGAAGGAGAGAAGAGAGAACAACATTTGGATTAAGGAAAAAACGTTTTATAAGCCAACAAATTCTAACAGGAAGATAATATAGATGAAAAATTAGTAGATGAGAAGCATGCTTCAGAATTACTGTGGCCTGTGGTGCTGTGTTTGACCAGAAACTCCCTTTTGCATTTTCTCTCTGAAGAAATTTCATCCTGCCCTCTAGAATCTGTTTCAAAGTCAGACTGAACTTTGAGTTTGGGCTGTTGAAGAGACAAGGCCCATCTCTTCCCACCAACTGAAGAGAGCATGGCCTTTCCCTAGAGCTCTGTCCTCTTGGCCTTGTAAGAACATCTTAGCATCCTGCTTGTCAGAGAAGCCCTTGGGGATCCTTGCTTGAGGTCAGAATGAGCAAGTCAAGAGATGAAGCTCTGACACATCCCTGCCTCACCCCTAACATGGACAGTGAGGAGTGATCCTGAGGGTGCCCACGATAACGCCTGGGAACACAGTGCAGGAGTTTTGTAAAGAAGTGCTCACTTTGTGAAAATCTGATTATATTTCTTAAGGACGTTTCTCTTCCAGATTCTTTTCTGCTGGTTTATTAGTATGGACTAATGAGAAAGAACATCAAACCCTTACTCAGGGAAATATACAAGCAATCTTAAAAAAAAAAAAGAAAGAAAGAAAGAAATTCAAAAGCTAACACCTATGGAGTAGGAAATGGCAACACACTCCAGTATTCTTGCCTGGAAAATTCCATGGACAGAGGAGCCTGGCAGGCTACAGCCCACGGTATCTGAGAGAGTCAAACACAACTGAGCAACTAAACACACACATACAAAGGGCCTACTGGGACCAAACGTGTGTGAAATGAAAGCAGATGGCTATTCTTGAAAAATTCAAGTTCCAGCACATTTTAAAAACAAACCTTCAAATTATAAAAATTAAAATTTATGCCTAAAAGTGACCTTTATACTGCCTCTTCTCTTCAGGCTACTAAGCCCTCATTTTATCATCTGCACTTCAGATCCAGAGTATTGTGTTTTCTCCTAAATTTAAAATCAGAACCTGTCACTTTCCTATTTAAAACTCTTTGCTGGCCACCCTCTGGACTTTATTCTGACAGCAGGATGCAGTTTGGCCCCATCTACTTTCCTATCAGCACTTCTGTTTTCAACTCTGGACTCCATGCTTATCCAACCACTTGCAATGCCCCCAAAGGATATTCTCCGGGTTTGCTAGATATAAGAAGTCAAAATACATGATGCCAAGTTAAATCTGAATCACAGCTGAACACCTTTTTAACCAGACTACTTTACCTGTCTCCTGAGAAACCTGTATACAGGTCAAGAAGCAATAGTTAGAACTGGACATGGAACAGTAGATTGGTTCAAAATTGGGGAAGAAGTACATCAAGGCTGTACATTGTCACAGCCTTATTTAACTTATACACAGAGTACATCATGTAAAATGCCAGGCTGGATGAAGCACAAGCTGGAATCAAGACTGCAAGGAGAAATATAAATTACCTCAGATATGCAGATGACACCATCCTCATGGCAGAAAATGAAGAGGAACTACAGAGCCTCTTGATGAAGGTGAAAGAGGAGAGTGAAAAAGCTGGCTTAAAACTCAACATTCAGAAAACAAAGATCATGGTATCCAGTCCCATCACTTCATGGCAGACAGATGGAGAAATAATAGAAACAGTGACAGGCTTTATTTTCCTGGGCTCCAAAATGACTGCAGATGATGACTGACGCTATGAAATTAAAAGATGCTTACATCTTGGAAAAAAAGCTACGACCAACCTAGACAGCATATTAAAAAGCAGAGACATCACTTTACCAACAAAAGTCCATAAAGTCAAAGTTATGTTTTTTCCAGTAGTCATGTATGGATGTGAGAGGGGAACCATAAGGAAGGATGAGTGCAAAGAATTGATGCTTTTGAACTGTGGTGTTGGTGAAGACTCTTGAGAGTCCCTTGGACTGCAAGGAGGTCAAATCAGTCAGTCCTAAAGGAAATCAATCCTGAGTATCCATTGGAAGAACGAATGCTGAAGTTGATGCTCCAGTACTTTGCCCACCTGATGAGAGGAGCTGACTCATTAGAAAAGACCCTGATGCTGGGAAAGACTGAAGGCAGGAGGAGAAGGGGATGACAGAAGAAGAGATGGCTGGATGGTATCACCAACTCCATGGACATGAGTTCGACCAAGCTCTGGGAGATGGTGAAGGAGAAGGAAGCCTGGCGTGCACAGAGTCAGACACAAATGAGCAACTGAACAAGAAATGCAATATTTAGGACACACATTTTTTAAAAATCCATTGTTTACATAAAGTTCAAATTTAACTGTTCAGCCTGCACTTTATATGGCAGCCTTTGCCCCTTTCCTCCCTATTGGCCCATCCTCACGGACAGAGCTTAAATGAACACATCTTCCTTCCTTCTTGGTCCACCTAAGTTTGTGTGGCTTCCCCACTGGACTTAATGTCCCACTATGTTCTTCATTTTTATAGAACTTACTACAGTATTTACACGTATCTGTTTACTAGCTCAACCACTATATTATAAATTCCCCAAGGTTAGGCATTATGTTTCATCATTATATCCTGAAAGCTTAAAAAGGTATCCACAGTACAGTTGTTAATTATTTACTTATTAAAATGACTAGAAACCCACTGTTGACAAAGAACTTTTACAATTTAACAAGTTATTTTTGTACAAATCAAATGGAAATGTAAGTTTTCTGTCCAGAGTACTCCAAGGGGATCTTTTAAAGTATCAGTTAGAGCACTTCATGCTCCTGATCAAAATCTTCCAATGACTGGCTACCACGGTTAGAACAAACACTCAAGTCCTCTCCATGACTTGCAAGTCCCATGTGATGTGACACCTGGCTGGAACCTCAGTCTCATGTTGGAGCACTCCTCTTGCTCTTGTTAACTGAGCACTGGCATGCTTGCTGGTCATGACAGTCCCAATCAAAGCTCTATCTCAAGACCTATGCACTTAGACTTCCCTTTGTCTGGAGTCCTTCAGCTATATGCAGGGTTTCCAACATGACTTTCCCCAGGCTGGAGAGCCTCCTCCTGAGAAAAGCCTTTCCTGGTCACTTGTCACTGTCTAGGCCTGCACTGTGTAAGTACTCATTTGATACTTCATTATATTTATTTATGGTTTGTTTATACTCCATATTTACCAAGATAATGGATATTAAGTTTTTTGAGAGCAAGGACTTTGTCTGTCTTCTCTTTTATATTCTCAGAATCTAGAACAAAGCCTAAAATATGTAGAAGCTTATTAAACATCTGTGGAAGGAAAGAAGGGAAGGAGGAGGAAGACTTCTCCATATACTCTGGAGCCTGAAATTCTTCACTGGTCAGTCTTCTTCCCCTGTAAGGTGAAATCTTACAATATACATGCTTCAGGGAAAAGGATATATATTTCCTTCAATTTATCCTTGTACACATAAGAGAAATTAGAACGCTTTGACAAACTAAGATATTCAGAGATGGTGGAAGAGTTGCTTGCCAATAAAGGTGTGGGTGATATGATGATACCTAAGAAAAAAAGGCCCCAAGTGGCAGAAACGGTTGAAGGAACACATGACTAAGAATCTTAGTTCGTATAGAGATTAGTTCTACCTTGCTTTTCAGCCCCAACCCTTGTCACCAACACCATTATGACAGACACTTAACTGCCTACCCAACATCCATTCCCATTTTTCCCCTTGCTAATAAAACCCATTTTAATTTAGAACAGCATGTTTCCAGCCTTGGTTCATGGATTATTACTTTATCTAACCTAGGTGCTGGTAAGCTTTTCTGTCCAGGACCAGATGGTAAATAATATCAGAATTTTGAGCCATGTGGTTGTTGTCACAAGTTATCACTTGTGTTGCTGTGATGTTTCTATGTGTAGCCATAGAAAACATGTAAAATGAATAGGCGTGGCTTTGTTCCAATAAAACTTTATTTACAAAAACAGGCAGAATTGGCCCATTAAGCATAGTTGGCCAACCCCTGGCCTAAGCAGTCCTGCTTCTCACATTCTCAGTGTCCCATACAACAAGAAAAAGTCATGTGATTCTTATCATCAATGACACGGCTGACTCTAACAGCTAAAGGTGGCAGAGAGGTACAGAATGGTTTCAGGAAAAGCTATTGCTTTCCTAACAAAAGAGGAGAGATGACAGTTTTCTTTTTCTACTTTTCTGGATTACCAGTAATAGCAAGAGCTGTGGTAGCCATTGTGAGACCATAATGGAAAGGAATAGAGAATATGCTATAAATATATGAGAGAATAGCTGAGTCTCAGTCTGACACCACTGAATCCCTGATCCAACCTCAGAAATTACCTGTCTCTACAGACAGGACTGGGTTACTGAACAACAATAAGAGTTTTTAAAGTGTGAGACAAGTAAACCCTTGTTTATTACATCCACCCTTATTTTGCTTTCTATTACTTTCAGACAGATGCATTCCTAATTGATACAAAATATACACACACACAGTAACACAGAGGCACACACTGACACACAAGGCAAGTGCTGAAGCATCTTCAAAGTGTTAACAGTATTCAACTTTATCCCAAGTGTTTGGTGATCTCTTTACATTTTGCTGCTCTGCCTTACTCTTGTCATAACCAAAAGGCAACTTTTTTTTTTTTTTTACTTTAAGAAGAGAGAGCAAGCAAATTTTAATTGTTTGGGCTTTATCTGCTGATATGTTCACAAGAACCACCAACTAATTCCCTAAAAATCTCAGGTCTGTGTAGGAAAAAAGAAACCCAGGCCAATTTAAAGATCTGGTTCTGAAGGAAGAAGAACCAGGTAAATGGCCAGTCACTTGGGCACTGAAATAACAGTAATAATAGTTCTGTTGGGAAGCTCCTCACTCATAACTCTTACAAAGAGTCAGAATTTCCTCCCACTTCGTTCATCTATATCCCTGTTACTTTGCCAGGAGACATTTGGAGCTTATTTTGAGTGCTGAGTTTTGCATATTAGCATCTGTTATGGGTTGAATTGTGCACTTCCCACCCACCCCCCAAAAAGTACATGTTAAACTACAGATCACCAGCACCTTGCTAACTGACCTTTTTTGCAAATACACTGAGAAGTATTATTTAAGGTAAGGTCATACTGGAGTCAGATGGCCCCCAAGCCATCAATACAATGTTGCTGTTTAGTTGCTCAGTCATGTCCAACTCTTTGTGACCCATGGACTGTAGCCTGTGACGCTCCTCTGTCCATGGTGTTCTCCAGGTAAGAATATTGGAATGGGTTGCCATTTCTTTCTCCAAGGGATCTTCCCAAACCAGGGATCAAATTCATGTCCCCTGCACTGGCAGGTGGATTCCTTATCACTGAGCCACCAGGGAAGCCCCATCCATACCATAAAGCATGTCAATACCAGAAAACATGTGAAGACACAAAGACGCCCAGGGAAAACGCAATTAACAATGAAGGCAGAGATTATCAGGATGGGGAACACATGTACAACCATGGCTGATTCATGTGACTGTATGGCAAAAACCACAATATTGCAATTAGCCTCCAATTAAATACATAAATAAATAAACAATGAAGGTAGAGATTAGAGTGATGCAGCTGCAAGCAATGAATGCCAAAGTGACCCACCAACCACATGCAGCTGGGAAGAGGCAAAGGAGGATTCCCTCCAAGTTTCCAAAGAGCATGGCCCTGCTGCCACCTTGATTTCGGAGTTCTAGCTTCCAAAACTGAAAGAAAATACATTTACATTGTTTCAAGCCACCTGGTTTGAGGCACTTGGCCATGACAACCCTAGGTAACTGACAAAGCATCTTTCCTTTTGTTACTTTCCTCTTGTTACTTTCCTCAAGAATAAAAAAGTGTTAGACAACTTTTTAAAAACACTTAAATACTCAGAAATTCATTTCAGTTTCCAAGGATCATTGTGACATGAACAGTATGTATTTTCTTAAAAATGAGAAGATTGAGGTACAAAATTGCCCTTGACAACCTCAGCTCTCTCTTTCTCTCATTACTTTCTTTGTGTTTCTACATCAAAGCTCTGCTGGAATGCATCTTTTTTTATCTGCTTACCAAATTCTGTCTCATGTAGTTTCTCTGAGGAAGAGCTTATTAGTCTGTTTATTACTAAAGTTTAGTTCCTGCAAGATTCTAGCACATTTATTAAGTGAACTACTGGAATGATCTGCCCAAGAAAGAAGGGAGGAAAGCAAGCTTGCATCTATTGAACACTTGCTCTGTATCAGGCACTATTTTTGGTACTTCTTAGATTTTATCCTCCTACAGTTCAAGAAAGGAATTGTTACCCATAATTTACACATGAAGAATCAGCACTCAGTGTGAATGGTTTTGAGGCAATTCAAGGAAAGTTCCACGAACAGCTGGCAAACTCTTAATAACTCCATGGACTGCAAAACACATGACCTCTATGAAGTGGAATTTGGGGAAATCTACCAAAATAATACTTCTTCAATTCTATTTTTAATTGTTATAATCAAAAGTAGCTATGATTTCTTTTTCATTGAAAAGGGTACATTTATACTTTGGCTCAGCAACCCCATTTCTATAAATATGTACTGAGTATACCCAAGTAAATAAGGGGAACACAGAGCCCATCATAGTATTATTTATAATAACAAAAATCTGGAAACAAATCAAGGGTCCAACAAAAGGGGGAAGGCTAAATAACCTATAGTTATGAAAAACTATAAACCTAAGTTATGAAATAAAGTTGGTAAGGTTTAATAAAAGTTAGTAAAGTTAGTAAAGTTTTTATAGGTAGCTATGAAAAAAGAATGAGCGAAACCTCTCTATACTGCCATGAAGTGATCTCCAGGATACGCTGTTAAAAAAAAACAAAAAAAAACAAAAAAAAAAACAAGGTAAATGGTGTTCTAAAAAAAGGCTCATTTTTATTTAGGTAAGGAAAACTAATTATATGTATAGACACATATGTATACATGCAAATATATGTATTTAATCATATTTTTCTGAATTAAAAACTGATGGATCTAAAACAAAGAACTACTTAGAAGTCTACCTACAGAGAAAAGACAGTGAAAGCAGGAAAGGAGACAAGAATCCAGAACTCCCAGAATGCCCTGGTTTCATTATATTTTTTAAATCTAAAATTACAGATATTTACACATTTAAGCAAAATTTTTAAAAATACCCACAACCTAATTTTTTTTTTTAATGATAGGAAACTGATGGCATAGCCACATAACCACTCAGTAAAGACTACTTTAATACTTTAAAGTCCACTGTATTTCCCTAAAGGGATAAATTCTAACAACCACTACAACCTGCAAAGAAATCAAACCAGATGCAGCAATCTTATTAGTAGGTATATTAATATTTACACTGTAAGAAAAGAGAGCAAAAACATGTCAGAAACTAAAATTTTTAGCAGAGATTCAAGTACAAAAATCAAAGTATAAACCATATATTGTAAGCTTTGATTCAGAAATTTAATACCAACTTAATTTTCTAAACAACATGTCCTGTCTTCCAAGATGGCCTTAAAGCAATAACAAAAGTACCCCTAAGCACCCAGCTTGTAGATTCTAAACACAAAACAATAAACGGCTGTTGAGGAAACAGACAATGACGGTCTGGGGCATAAAATGTATAAGATAAACTAGATAAAGAAGAATTTGTAGTGTCGGAAAGTAAGAATGCTATCACAAATGATGAGGCCTTTACAAAAAGACACAGGATTGAACTTGAAAGGACTTCCATTGGCCAAAAGGGGACAATTTGAGCATTAAAAAGAAATTAACAACACTATGCATTCGAAACACACCAATAAGAAACACTTCGGAAATTCGTAACAATACAAAATAAAACAACGAAACAATGAATTGGTCACTTCAAAGTATAGTAAAACTATCATCTCAGTATTCTGAAAACTAATAAAGAGAAAATACAAGGCATTGATCCATTTTTCATATAAAATCTTCTTTCAGGGAAACTAAATTATTTATAAAGAAAGTTTCTTCTTCAGAGAATTCCAGCTAATAATGCAGAGGACTGACAGAATTTTAAAAATCACCATCCGGTTACTATTAAGAACAGTAGCTCTAAATAACAACTATCAACAGCTGCTGAAACTAGGAGGCGAAAGATTCATGGAGAACGTAAGAGGGGCTAGGCTCACAACACCTGCGTCCACTTGAAGAGTCATCTACTGCTGCTGTACCAAATACCACAAAATTAGCAGCTTAAAAAAACCCCCAAAACATATAAATATATAGCTCAGAGGTTAAAGCATCTGCCTCCAATGCAGGAGACCCAGGTTTGATCCCTGGGTTGGGAAGATCCCCTGGAGAAAGAAATGTTAACCCACTCCAGTATTCTTGCCTGGAGAATCCCATGGACAGAGAAGCCTGGTAAGCTACAATCCATGGGGTCGCAAAGAGTCGGACACGACTGAGCGACTTCACTCACTCACTCACTCACTCATTCTGTAGGTGAAGAGTCCGGATCAGCTTGAGTGGTGTCTGCTGCAGATTTTAAGCCAGATCCAAGGCGTCAGCCAGCCTGGGTTGTAGTCAGAAGGCCCTGGAAGAATCTGCTCACAAGTTCCTTTGGGCCATTGGCCAAATAAAGTTTCCTGGAGTGGAAGGCCTGAAGTCGGGTTTCCTGCTGGCTGGCAGTTGGGTACCACCTTGAGCTCCTGGGGGCTTACTCAGGGCCCCTTGTCTCCCTGCCAGCCACAGCTCAGCGCACCTTAGTCAAGCTCGAAGCTCTCTGACTCAGCTCCTACCGCTGTTTTCCTCCGCTTCTTCATTCTGCCGGGAAAGCGCTCTGACCTTTAAAGGCTCATTGTCTCAATAGAATCCACCTGGACAACCAAGCTTCTCTCTTCCATCTGAGGGTCAGTAAAATAACATCTATGATACAAAGTCCCTTTTGCCCCACTGGTAACAAATTCCCAGGTTCCAGGATGAGGGTTTGGACATCTTTGAAGAGACAGGCTATATGCAGGGCAGGAGGCAACAGTTAGAACTGGACATGGAACAACAGACTGGTTCCAAATAGGAAAAGAAGTACATCAAGGCTGTATATTGTCACCCTGCTTATTTAACTTATCTGCAGAGTACATCATGAGAAACGCTGGGCTAGAGGAAACACAAGTTGGAATCAAGATTGTCAGGAGAAATATCAATAACCTCAGATAGGCAGATGACACTACCCTTATGGCAGAAAGTGAAGAGGAACTAAAAAGCCTCTTGATGAAAGTGAAAGAGGAGAGTGAAAAGTTGGCTTAAAGCTCAACATTCCGAAAACTAAGATCATGGCATCTGGTCCCATCACTTCATGGGAAATAGATGGGGAAATAGTGGAAACAGTGTCAGACTTTATTTTGGGGGGCTCCAAAATCACTGCAGATGGTGATTGCAGCCATGAAATTAAAAGACGCTTACTCCTTGGAAGCAAAGTTATGGCCAACCTAGACAGCATATGCAAAGGCAGAGATATTACTTTGCCAGCAAAGGTCCATCTAGTCAAGGCTATGGTTTTTCCAATGGTCATGTATGGATGTGAGAGTTGGACTGTGAAGAAAGCTGAGCACCAAAGAATTGATGCTTTTGAACTGTGGTGTTGGAGAAGACTTTTGAGAGTCCCTTGGACTGCAAGGAGATCCAGCCACTCCATCCTAAAGATCAGTCCTGGGTGTTCATTGGGAGGACTGATGCTGAGGCTGAAACTCCAATACTTTGGGCACCTCATGCAAAGAGCTGACTCACTGGAAAAGACTCTGATGCTGGGAGGGATTGGGGGCAGGAGGAGAAGGGGATGACAGAGGATGAGATGGCTGGATGGCATCATCGACTCGATGGACATGAGTTTGGGTGAACTCCAGGAGTTAGTGATGGACAGGGAGGCCTGGCGTGCTGCAGTTCATGGGGTTGAAAAGAGTTGGACACGACTGAGAGACTGAACTGAACTGAACTGAACTGTACTGAACTGAAAAGACAGGGCTCTCCTTCCATAAAAATGGGCTTCCATGATCACTCAGTTGGTAAAGAATCCACCTGCAGTGCAGGAGACCCTGGCTCCATTCCTGGGCCAGGAAGATCCGCTGGAGAAGGGACAGGCTACCCACTCCAGTATTCTTGGGCTTCTCTTGTGGCTCAGCTGGTAAAGAATCCACCTGCAATGCAGGAGACCTGGGTTCAATCCCTTGGTTGGGAACACCCCCTGGAGAAGAAAAAGGCTGCCCACTCCAGTATTCTGGCCTGGAGAATTCCATGGACTGTAATAGGTTCACAAAGAGTCAGACATGACTGAGCAACTATCACTTTCCATAAAGACAGCTCGCCCCAAAACTAAACAGACTCACCTCTGCTTTGACACAGTTTTCTTGTCCTGAATTGCAGTTCCTCTCTTATTCTTGAATAAACTCAATTTCTGGTAATTCAGACTTGCCTTAGTTTACCTCTTTATCTAAGCTGACAATGCAATGATACACCAGTACTTGGTGTCACCTATCAATTATTCTGTTCCTGTCCCTGCCTCACACATATATAGGCATGCTCACTCGTGTCTGACTGTTTGTGACCCTATGGACTGTAGCCTGCCAGGCAACTCTGTCTCAAGAATACTGGAGTGGGTTGCCATTTCCTCCTCCAGGGGATCTCCCCGACCCAGGGATTGAACCTGCGTTTTCTGCATTGGCAGGTGGATTCTTTACCACTGTGTCACATGGAAGCCATATATATATATGGCCATATATAGAGAGAATCAAGCCTCCAGATCTAGCTAAAGGTCTTATGGTAAATTAGAAGGATAAATAATACTTTTCAATGGCTTATGGTGTTATCAGCCAAATCTAGTATGTGAGAAATTCTAAAAGGGCAAAAAACTCAGGATTCCCAACCAAAAATGGCAGAGATGGCCCAGATCTAGAACACTGACAATAATACCAAATACCAGTGAGCACAGAGCAACAGGATATATATGGCCATATATAGAGAGAATCAAGCCTCCAGATCTAGCTAAAGGTCTTATGGTAAATTAGAAGGATAAATAATACTTTTCAATGGCTTATGGTGTTATCAGCCAAATCTAGTATGTGAGAAATTCTAAAAGGGCAAAAAACTCAGGATTCCCAACCAAAAATGGCAGAGATGGCCCAGATCTAGAACACTGACAATAATACCAAATACCAGTGAGCACAGAGCAACAGGAATTCTCATTTATCACTATAGGGAATCACAATGATACAGCCACTTCAGAAGACAGTTTGGTAGTTTCTTACAAAACGAGACACATTCTTACCATATGATCAGCAGCTGAAAAAGTATATCCATACAAAAACCTGCACGTGGGTATTTCTAGCAGCTTGATTCATAACTGCCAAAACTTGGAAGCAACCATGATAGCCTTCATTAGGTAAATGGATAAATAAGCTATAATACATCCAGACAATGAAATATTACTCAGCACTAAAATTACAGAAGCTTTCAAGGCATGAAAAGCATAGAAGAACTTTAAGTGCATATTACTAACTGAAAGGAGCCAATCTGAAAAAGCTATAATCTATAAGATTCCAACTATATGACATTCTGGGAAAAACAAACTATGGAGATAGTAAACAGATGCTACTTATGACAGGGGAAGGGCAGAGGGGATGAAAAAGAAGATCACAGAGGATGTTTAGGATAATGAAAATATTCTGTGTGACATCATAATGATAGATGCATGTCATTCCATATTTGTCCAAACCCACAGAATGGGTACAACACCAAGAATGAACTGCAAGGTAAACTATGATCTTGAGTGATTATAATGTGTCAGTGGAAATTCATCGGTTATAAGAAATGTATCTATCTATGGGTTCTGTTGATAATAGGGAAGGCTATGCATGTGTCGGAGCAGGGGGTTTACAAAAGAATCTCTGTACCTTCCTCTCAATCTTGCTGTAAAACTAAAAATGTTTTTTTTTTTTAAATAGCCATATTAAAAAGATAAAATAAAACCAAAAAATTATAAATAAATAAATGTGTAGGAGGGTACAGGTGATTATAAATTAAAGAGATTTATGAGACAAATTTAAGTGCAGGCAGCTGTGACCCATGCACTAGGCATGGCGGAGAGGAGCTACCCCACGTCCGAGGTCAGGAGCAGAAGCCAGGAGGAAGCCATGCCTGAAGGGCAGCAGCCAAGAGGAGTTACCCCGCATCCAAGGTCAGGGGCAGTGGCCGAGAGTGCCAGGCTGCGATGGCACAGGTACAGCCAAGAGGAGATACCCTGCATTTGAGGTCTGGGGTGGCGGCCAGAAGGAGCCACTCCACACCCGAGGCCAGGGGCCGCGGCACGGAGGAGCAACTCCATGTACAAGGAACAGTAGCTGCTCAGGAGCAGGAGGGCCTAGAGGAACTATCCCACATTGAAAGTCAGGAAGGGCAGCAGTGAAGAGAAACCACTCATCCAAGGTAAGGAGCAACAGTGAAGAGATATCCCACACCCAAGGTAAGAGAAACCCAAGTAAGATGGTAGGTATTGCAAGACGGCATCAGTGGGCAGACACACTGAAACCATACTCACAGAGAACTAGACAGTCTAATCACACTAGGACCACAGCCTTGTCTAACTCGATGAAATCAAGCCATGCCCACGGGGCAACCCAAGACGGGCGGGTCATGGTGGAGAGGGCTCACAGAACGTGGTCCACTGGAGAAGGGAATGGCAAGCCACTTCAGTATTCTTGCCTTGAGAACCCCATTAACAGTATTAAAAGGCAAAATGATAGGATACTAAAAGTGGAACTCCCCAGGTCAGTAGGTGCTCAATATGCTACTGGAGATACATGGAGAACTAACTCCGGAAAGAATGAAGGGATGGAGCCAAAGCAAAAACAATACACAGCTGTGGATGTGACCGGTCATAGAAGCAAGGTCCGATGCTGTAAAAGGCAATATTGCATAGGAACCTGGAATGTCAGGTCCATGAATCAAGGCAGATTGGAAGTGGTCAAACAAGAGATGGAAAGAGTGAACATCGACATTCTAGGAATCAGCAAACTAAAATGGACTGGAATGGGTGAATTTAACTCAGATGACCATTATATCTACTACTGTGGGCAGGAATCCCTCAGAAGAAATGGAGTAGCCATCATGGTCAACAAAAGAGTCCGAAATGCAGTTCTTGGATGCAGTCTCAAAAACGACAGAATGATCTCTGTTCGTCTCCAAGGCAAACCATTCAATATCACCGTAATCCAAGTCTATGCCCCAACCAGTAACGCTGAAGAAGCTGAAGTTAAACGGTTCTATGAAGACCTAAAAGACCTTGTAGAACTAACACCGAAAAAAGATGTCCCTTTCATTCTAGGGGACTAGAATGCAAAAGTAGGAAGTCAAGAAACACCTGGAGTAACAGGCAAATTTGTCCTTGGAATGCAGAATGAAGCAGGGCAAAGACTAATAGAGTTTTGCCAAGAAAATGTACTGGTCATAGCAAACACCCACTTCCAACAACACAAGAGAAGACTCTACACATGGAAATCACCAGATGGTAAACACTGAAATCAGATTAATTATATTCTCTGCAGCCAAAGATGGAGAAGCTCTATACAATCAACAAAAACAAGACCAGGAACTGACTATGGTTCAGATCATGAACTCCTTATTACCAAATTCAGACTTAAATTGAAGAAAGAAGGGAAAACCACTAGACCATTCAGGTAAGACCTAAATCAAATCCCTTATGATTATACAGTGGAAGTGAGAAATAGATTTAAGGACCTAGATCTGATAGATAGAGTGCCTGATGAACTATGGAATGAGGTTCATGATATTGTACAAGAGACAGGGATCAAGACCATCCCCATGGAAAAGAAATGCAAAAAAGCAAAAAGGCTCTCTGGAGAGGCCTTACAAAGAGTTGTGAAAAGAAGAGAGGTGAAAAGCAAAGGAGAAAAGGAAAGATATAAGCATCTGAATGCAGAGTTCCAAAGAATAGCAAGAAGAGATTAAAAAAAAAAAAAGCCTTCCTCAGTGATCAGTGCACAGAAATAGAGGAAAACAACAGAATGGGAAAGACTAGAGATCTCTCCAAGAAAATTAGAGATACCAAGGGAACATTTCACGCAAAGATGGGCTCAATAAAGGACAGAAATGGTCTGGACCTAACAGAAGCAGAAGATATTAGGAAGATGTGGCAAGAATACACAGAAGAACTATACAAAAAAGATCTTCACAACCCAGATAATCACGATGGTGTGATCACTCAACTACGGCCAGACATCCTGGAATGTGAAGTCAAGTGGGCCTTAGAAAGCATCACTATGAACAAAGCTAGTAGAGGTGATGGAATTCCAATTGAGCTATTTCAAATCCTGAAAGATGATGCTGTGAAAGTGTTGCACTCAATATGCCAACAAATTTGGAAAACTCAGCAGTGGCCACAGGACTGGAAAAGTTCAGTTTTCATTCCAATCCCAAAGAAAGGAAATGCCAAAGAATGCTCAAACTACCGCACAATTGCACTCATCTCACATGCTAGTAAAGTAACGCTCAGTATGCTCCAAGCCAGGCTTCAGCAATACGTGAACCATGAACTCCCTGATGTTCAAGCTGGTTTTAGAAATGGCAGAGGAACCAGAGATCAAATTGCAAACATTAGCTGTATCATGGAAAAAGCAAGAGAGTTCCAGAAAAATATCTACTTCTGCTTTATTGACTATGGGAAAGCCTTTGACTGTGTGGATCACAATAAACTGGAAAATTCTTCAAGAGATGGGAATACCAGACCACCTGGCCTGCTTCTTGATAAATCTGTATGCAGGTCAGGAAGCAACAGTTAGAACTGAACATGGAACAACAGACTGGTTCCAAATAGGAAAAGGAGTTCGTCAGGCTGTATATTATCACCCTGCTTATTTAACTTCTATGCGGAGTACATCATGAGAAACGCTGGGCTGGAAGAAGCACAAGCCGGAATCAAGATTGCCAGGAGAAATATCAATAACCTCAGATATGCAAATGACACCACCCTTATGGCAGAAAGTGAAGAGGAACTAAAAAGCCTCTTGATGAAAGTGAAAGAGGAGAGTGAATAAAGCTCAGTATTCAGAAAACAAAGATCATGGCATCTGGTCCCATCGCTTCATGGGAAATAGATGGGGAAACAGCGCAAACAGTATCAGACTTTATTTTTTTGGGCTCCAAAATCACTGCAGATGGTGACTGCAGCCATGAAATTAAAAGACGCTTACTCCTTGGAAGAAAAGTTATGCCCAACCTAAACAGCATATTCAAAAGCAGAGACTTTACCAACAAAGGTCCGTCTAATCAAGGCTATGATTTTTCCAGTGGTCATGTATGGATGTGAGAGTTGGACTGTGAAGAAAGCTGAGCTCCAGAGAATTGATGCTTTTGAACTGTGGTGTTGGAGAAGACTCTTGAGAGTTCCTTGGACTGCAAGGAGATCCAACCAGTCCATTTTAAAGGAGACCAGTCCTGGGTTTTCTCTGGAAGGAATGATGCTAAAGCTGAAACTCTAGTACTTTGGCCACCTCATGCAAAGAGTTGACTTATTGGAAAAGACTCTGATGCTGGGAGGGATTGGGGCCAGAGGAAAAGGGGATGACAGAGGATGAGATGGCTGGATGGCATCACCAACTCAATGGACGTGAGTTTGAGTGAACTCCGGCAGATGGTGATGGACAGGGAGGCCTGGTGTACTGCAGTTCTTGGGGTGCAAAGAGTCGGACATGACTGAGTGACTGAACTGAACTGATATATGATATTATGTGGGGTTTTTAATTTCTTATTTGTTGAAGGTGCATACTAAAACATTAAGGGGTAAAATGATGTGATGTTCAGGGTTTATTTCAGCCCAGAAAGAGAAAAAAAGAGAGTTGGAAAGAAACAGGCAAAACAAGATTGGTAAAATCTTAATAAATGTCAAATCTGAGTGGTGGAACCACAATTCACATATTATTCACTTTAGTCTATATTTGAAAATTTTTAAAATGATGTCCACTATATTTTATCAACTCCCAAAATCACACATATGATTACAGTTCCACAACACACTCACAAAAACTGGACCAATCCTTTGGCCTTACCCACATCAAATATATCAAGTAAAACCATTTCTCTGCACAACTGTACACATTTTAAATTATTGTAACAGCCATCTGCTGATTTCCCTGTTGCTAACTTTACTTTTCACTATCTGTGGTCCATATAACAGCTTCCCACATTATGGCATTCCTCTGTTTAAGCCTCCCCAATGGCTGGATCATCAAAAAAGCAAGAGAGTTTCCAAAAATCATCTATTTCTGCTTTGTTGACTATGCCAAAGCCTTTGACCGTGTGGCTCACAATAAACTGTGGAAAATTCTTCAAGAGATGGGAATACCAGACCACCTGACCTACCTCTTGAGAAACCTATATGCAGGTCAAGAAGTAACAGTTAGAACTGGATATGGAACAACAGACTGGTTCCAAATAGGAAAAGGAGTATGTCAAGGCTGTATATTGTCACCCTGCTTATTTAACTTCTATGCAGAGTACATGATGAGAAACACTGGGCTGGAAGAAGCACAAGCTGGAATCAAGATTGCCGAAGGAAATATCAATAACCTCAGATATGCAGATGACACCACCCTTATGGCAGAAAGTGAAGAGGAACTAAAAAGCTCTTGATGAAAGTGAGAGCTGCTACTGCTAAGTCACTTCAGTCGTGTCCAACTCTGTGTAACCCCATAGACAGCCGCCCACCAGGCTCCCCCGTCCCTGGGATTCTCCAGGCAAGAACACTGGAGTGGGTTGCCATTTCCTTCTCCAATGCATGAAAATGAAAAGTGAAAGGGAAGTCGGTCAGTCATGTCCGACTCGTAGCAACCCCATAGACTGCAGCCTACCAGGCTCCTCCATCCATGAGATTTTCCAGGCAAGAGTACTGGAATGGATTGCCATTGCCTTCTCCAGAAAGTGAAAGAGGAGAGTGAAAAGGTTGGCTTAAAGCTCAACATTCAGGAAACTAAGATTTTGGCATTTGGTCCTGTTACTTCTTGGGAAATAGATGGGGAAACAGTGGAAACAGTGTCAGACTTTATATTTTGGGGGCTCCAAAATCACTGCAGATGGTGACTGCAGCCATGAAATTAAAAGATGCTTATTCCTTGGAAGGAAAGTTATGACCAACCTAGACAACACATTGAAAAGCAGAGATATTACTTTGCAAACAAAGGTCCATCTAGTCAAGGCTCTGGTTTTTCCAGTGGTCATGTAGGGATGTGAGAGTTGGACTGTGAAGAAAGCTGCGCACCGAAGAATTAATGCTTTTGAACTGTGGTGTTGGAGAAGACTCTTGAGAGTCCCTTGGACTGCAAGGAGATCCAACCAGTCCATCCTAAAGGAGACCAGTCCTGGGTGTTCATTGGAAGGACTGATGCAGAGGCTGAAACTCCAATACTTTGGGCACCTCATGCAAAGAGTTGACTCATTGGAAAAGACCCTGATGAGGGCAGGAGGTTAAGGAGATGACCGAGGATGAGATGGCTGGATGGCATCACCGACTCAATGGACATGTGTTTGAGTGAACTCCAGGAGGTGGTGATGGACAGGGAGGCCTGGTGTGCTGTGATTCATGGGGTCGCAAGGAGTTGAACATGACTGAGCGACTAAACTGAACTGAACTGAATGAACAGACAATCCTACCAAGGCCTATAGTGCCCCATGTAATAAAGCCTCTAGCTTACTCTCCAATCTATTTTTTATCTATCATTCCTAGTTTCCTAGATTTATTCTCTCTAACCGTTCTGGCTTCTATTTGGTTCTTCAAATGAGCCAAATACACTCCTGCTTCATATCCTTTGCACACACTAGCATCGCTTCTGAAAACATTCTTCCAACAAATTCTCAAGTTTTGTTCTCTCAGTTTCTTTAGGATTTATTTCAGATACTAACTCCTTAGACACCTCTTCTTTGATCACCCCCTAAAGGAGTACTCAGCACCTCTTTTAATCCCTTTACCCTACCTGGTTTTTCATCATATAATTGCCACTCATGTGATATTATCTTTATTATGCATCTCCCTCACATAAGCATGGCTTCTTGAAGGCAAAAGTGATATTTGGTTCAAAAGTATCCCAGGCACTCAGGAAGGAGGCTGATGATCAAATACTTATTCTTTGAATGAATACTGACTGAATGAGAGTTAGAATATAGATTTCCTTATTCCCAGTACTTGGTCATTTTTTTTTCTTATTCAATTTTCACTCTTTCCATTAACATTAAAAGGACCTAGAAAATTCTAGGTGCTCCAGAAGATCCATATAGTCAAAGCTATGGTTTTCCCAGTAGTCATGCACAGATGTGATAGTTGGACATAAAGAAGGCTGAGCACTGAAAAATTGATGCTTTCAAACTGTGGTGCTGGAGAAGACTCCTGAGAGTTCCTTGCATAGCAAGGAAATCAAACTAGTAAATCCTAGAGGAAATCAACCCTGAATATTTATTAGAAGGACTGATGCTGAAGCTGAAGCTTCAGTACTTTGGCCACCTGATGTGAAGAGCTGACTCACTGGAAAAAACCCTGATGCTAGGAAAGATTAAGGGCAGGAGAAGAAGGTGGCGACAGAGTATGAGATGGTTAGATGGTATCACTGATTCAATGGACACGAGTTTGAGCAAACTTCAGGAGATAGTGAAGGACAGGGAAGCCTGCCATGCTACAGGCTATGTGGTTGCAAAGAGTCGGTCATGACTTAGTGACTGACTAACAACAAAAAAACAATGGCTACAATGTAAAGATACATACAGTTTCTTATGTGAATTTAATACATTTTCAGAAGTATAGAGCCAGGGGAAATAATTCATCAACTGAGGAATTCTCTGAAGATGGATTTCTCATAGACAGGTGTCAGAATTCTTCACTTAGAAGAGGAAGGTATAGCTACAGAAATTCAAGATTTCCTTCTTGATGATGAGGGCAAACACTGAAGATTCACTCAGATTAGCTGGAGTATTGTATAAAAGGCAATGTTAAGTTTTAATTGTGTAAGAAAGCAAGCATCGCTTTCTCTCCTTGGTTCATACCTTTGGCAAAGTTCCAACTTACCTTCAAGCACACGAACCACCCATGGCTCAGTTCTCACCCACATGTCCCTGAGCTTAGCATTCTTGCTTTGTATTTTCCTTTCATATAAACCCTCTGTTTATTTTTATCCATCAGCTTGTTCCCCAGCTTTTGCCTTCTAGCAGAGACATTTTAAGGTAAACCTGAAATTACGCTGTCTATTGGTGTCAAATATGGCAGGCAGGAGACAGAAATAAGTGTGTCCCAGATTTTTTCAGTGCTCCCATTTTTATGTTTCTTCAGGCTAAAGACTGTGAGTATATGTATCTCAGTGGTCATATATACATTTTCATTAATTTAGTGTGGTTCATGACTTGCTATCACTGAATGGCAAAAAAGCTCCTAAAACTAAGTCATGTGTCAAAGCAAAGGTTTCTAGAGAAACAGCAGGTTTTCAGAGGTTCTAGTTTGCAGTCTGTTCTAGCGGCAGCAGTAGCAGCATCTTGCCCACATAGGAGCTGTTTTCAAGAAGGCAGCCTTGAAAGAGTATGTATTGTTGAGACCATCTGAATGGTATGCTGATAAGTCACTTTAGTCGTGTCCGACTCTGTGCGACCCCATAGACAGCAGCCCATCAGGCTCCCCCATCCCTGGGATTCTTCAGGCAAGAACACTAGAGTGGGTTGCCATGTCTTTCTCCAACGCATGAAAGTGAAAAGTGAAAGGGAAGTCGCTCAGTCGTGTCTGACCCTTAGCATGGACTGCAGCCTACCAGGCTCTTCCATCCATGGGATTTTTCAGGCAAGAGTACTGGAGTGGGGTGCCATTGCCTTCTCCAATCTGGATGGTATATGTGACTTGAAAATCGCAGTAGTGGGTCCAAATCTCAGGGCCACCCACTGCAAGCCTTGTATATAAGTCCCCTTATTAATTAAGCCTGCCACCAGCCTATTTGTAGTGGCTGCCTATTTCTTCCATCTCTTCTTGCCTCTGTGCCCAGGGCCCAACTTCTAAATTTACCCAAGGAACTTCTGAGGGTACAAACCAACACTTAAGCTTAGACAAGTTTTAAGTAACACAATATTAAGGAAAAGAGGTTTTTTTCCTGCTCACTGTCTCTTCCTTTCATGTCCCATTCCCTGTATTTTCAATGGGATTTAACCTACCCTCCATTATACTCAGTAGAGAGTTATAGGAACATGACCGTGACCAAGCAGATGAGAGTCCTCCTTCTCCTGTCCAGATAGCTTGGAAACTCAAAGTTGATGGGTCTCACGGAAACACATCCTCTTTCTCTGTGATCACAAGCTTAAGGGAAAGTTAAACCAAAGCTATTTCTGGCAAATTTCCTGGGTTAGGACAATATCTTCAATATGAGAAAAAGGCTGACCAACAGAAGCAGAGTTAGATAGAAAGATTAAAGTCAATAAATTTTATTTATTTGACAAAGCAAACCTGATCTGTATTTCTGGCCAAGGGGTCTGGCCAGAGTATGCTGCTGCTAACTCACTTGTCATGTCTGACTCCGAGCCACCCCATAGACAGCAGCCCACCAGGCTCCCCCATCCCTGGGATTATAAGACTCAAATCCAGGTCTCCAATAGGCAACTCTCTCTTCACTACATCCAAGTAATGCTGGGAAAGATTGAAGGGAGGAGAAGGAAACAACAGAGGATGACACGGTTGAATGGCATCACCAACTCAATGGACGTGAGTTTAACTAAACTCTAGGAGTTGGTGATGGACAGGGAGGCCTGGCATGCTGCAGTCCATGGGGTTGCAAAGAGTCAGACACGACTGAATGCCTGAACTGAACTGAAGTGATTTTAGCCCTCTAGGATCATGAGACCAAGTCACAAGTTTTTTTCATTCAAAGGTTCTATCTCTTATATTTTGCTACCACAAACCTCTGGCTTGAAGACCTGTACCATCATTTACTAGTCTTCCCTGGTGGCTCAGAGGTTAAAGCGTCTGCCTCCAACATGGGAGACACGGGAGACCCGGGTTTGATTGCTGGGTTGGGAAGATCCCTTGGAGAAGGAAATGGCAATCCACTCCAGTATTCTTGCCTGGAGAATCCCATGGATGGAGAAGCCTAGTAGGTTACAGTCCACGGGGTCGCAAAGAGTCGGACACAACTGAGCGACTTCACCTCACCTCACCTCACCATCATTTACTAGCTCTATGATCTGGAGCAAATTACTCAACCCAAGATTCAAAACTATCATCAATATAGTGGGAATAACAACAGGATTAATTTCATAAAGTTGTTATTGTCTGTCATGCACTTTACTGGCATATAGTAAGCACCTAGGAAATTGTAACTTCTATTATTATTATTCACTATTGAATAAGAAGCCTTGAGTGAGATGTGGCAGAAAAATATGAACCTTTCAGAGACTCATCTACCAATATATAGACTATATAATTCAGTATGCACAGCACTGAACTTTAGGAGTGCATATTGCATGGATTCCCAGGAAATGGGATGGGAGAGGGGAAGAAATTCTAGGCTTTATTGGAAAGACTATTCGTTCAAAGTTTCTGACACTGAAAAGTTCTTGTGTTAGAGAGAAATGATTTAATGAGAGATAAAGAAAAGAACCAGTCAATACTAAAGGAAATCAACACTGAATATGCATTAGAAGGACTGACGCTGAAGCTGAAGCTCCAGTACTTTGGCCACCTGATGCAAAGAGCTAACTCATTGGAAAAGACCCTGATTCTGGGAAAGACTGAGGGCAGGAGGAGTAGGGAGTGACATAGGATGAGATGGTTGGATGACATTATCAACTCAATGGACATAAGTTTGAGCAAACTCTGGGAGATGGTGAAGGACAGGGAAGCCTGGCATGCTGTAGTCCATGGGGGTCACAGAGAGCTGGACACAACTTAGCAACTGAACAAAAATACAAAGAGAAGAAAATTAATATTTACTGAATATCTACCTGGTATTGAGCTCATCCTAGGCACTATCCTAAGTAACACATCATTTAATCCCTACAAACACCCTATAAGGATGTAGGCCTTGTTACATCCATTTCACGGATCAGAAAACTAGAGTTCTGAATGTAATGCACAAAAACACACTTCTAGTAAGTAGAGCTAGAACTTAAAAGTAGTCTTAAAAAAATAAATCATCAATAAAACTATACAACAAAATGGGAATTATATATGTTTACTTGTATTGTTCCACTGTGTTAACCACATTGTTCCCTTCATCATTCTGGTATAAATTCATGCACCCCCCCCAATGTTCACAGCAGCACTATTTACAATAGCCAGGACATAGAAACAATTTACATGGTCAGATGACAGATGAACAGATAAGAAAATGTGGTATATATATACAGTGGAATACTGCTGCTGCTGCTGCTGCTGCTGCTGCTGCTAAGTTGCTTCAGTCATGTCTGACTCTGTGTGACCCCAGAGACGGCAGCCCAACAGGCTCCCCCGTCCCTGGGATTCTCCAGGCAAGAACACTGGAGTGGGTTGCCATTGCCTTCTCCACAGTGGAATGGAATACTACTCAGTCATAAAAAATAATGAAATAATGCCTTTTGCAGAAATATGGATGGACCTAGAGATTGTCATACTAAGTGAAGTAAGTCAGACACAGAAAGATTAATACCCTATGATATCACTTATATAAGGAATCTAAAATAGAAAATAATGCAAATGAACTTATTTACAAGATAGAGACTCACAGACTTAGAAAATGACTCATGGTTATTAGGGTAGAAAGAGAGAGAGAGGGATAGCTAGGGAACTTGGAACACAGCAGCATGACTGCTATGTTTAAAATGAAAAATCAACTAGAACCCACTGTATAGCACAGGGAACTCTGCTAGATATTATATAACAACATAAATGGGGAAAGAATTTGAAAAAAAAAGCATAGAGGTATAACTGAATCACTATACTGTACACTTGAAACTAACACAACACTGTTAATCAACTATACTCTAATATAAAATAAAAAAGTTAAAAGAATTCCTAGGGAAGCAACTCCTTCCTTAGGAGTTGATATTTACTTTATCAGTTCCAGTGCCTGGACCCATGTTGGATGCACAAGCGGAATCTACTGATTTGTGAATCTTTCACTAAACCGTGAACTTCTTTCTAATTCCTTGGTCTCCAACACCATCCTCTTAAGAATGAGGTAGCATTTATAAATGAGGCTTTGTAACAATCTGGAAAAGTATCCATGGGGAGATTCGATAGTTACAACATTTTCTGCCACCATTTTGCTGAGCAGAACTGACTGACCACATCAAAAAGCTCTTAGTGAAAGGCTGTCAATGTGATAAAAATGCAGAGTGTTTTTGGTACACATCCTGTTCTAACTACAGTATCTCTGGATGTTCATGTAATGTGTGGCTGTCACAGTAGAGATTGCAGCATCAGGGAGCCTTTACTCCTGTCGTTCTTACTGTGGTTTTACTCCAACAGTCAGCTTCTTCCCCGTGCAAGATGTCTTGGCCTTAACTATTCTCCAACACTGTAAAATAGAAAGTGCTACTTCCTTGTTTATTAAAATTTCCAGGGCACTGTTTTTTGAGATAGGTTCCAAATACTAATAATGAAACCAAAACCAAAAATTGTTAGGTGCCAAAAGAAATTTTGGAAATGTTGCATGTTTAAGAACCCTCTTAGGAGAGTCATGGTGTCTATTTGCATATTTAAAACTCATAATCTCTAGTCTAGTTGTCACTCAGTTGTGTCCAACTCTTGTGACCCCATAGACTGTAGCCTACCAGGCTCCTCTGTCCATAGGATTCTCCAGGCAGGAATACTGGAGTGGGTTGCCATTTCCTTCTCCAGGGGAACTGTTTTAAAGAAATCTTTAAATTTAACATAACTCTTCTTCCTTTTGTGGATGTTACTTAGATAATATTGCTGCTGCTGCTGCTAAGTCACTTCAGTCATGTCCGACTCTGTGTGACCCCATAGATGGAAGCCCACCAGGCTCCGCCATCCCTGGGATTCTCCAGGCAAGAACACTGGAGTAGGTTGCCATTTCCTTCTCCAGTGCATGAATGTGAAAAGTGAAAGTGAAGTGGCTCAGTCATGTCCAACTCTTCACGACCCCATGGACTGCACCCCACCAGGCTCCTCTGTCCATGGGATTTTCCAGGCAAGAGTACTGGAGTGGGGTGCCATTGCCTTTTCCATTAGATAATGTTAGATAACAGTAAACAGTTACTCTTCAGTTTGTTAGGGGTAACAAGGTCTTCGTGTGTCCTGGGATGAGCCACCCTCATCCCCCCGTCAGAAATTACAGACCATCCCCTGTGCTGTTGGGAGTATGGCCAACTAACAGCACCTATTCCTCACCCAGAAACTGCCTTCAAATTGCCGAAGACTGAAGAGAGACACCTACTCCAAGGTTATACCTGCTTTCCACAAACAGCCTAGTCAACATGAGAGAATTATGGGAATGTTAAGGCCCAGCCTTCTCCCAGACTCTGGCCAATTAAGAAGTGCTCTGCTTTGCAACTTTCCATGGGCTCAGCCAAGTCCTTCATAGATCCTGCCTAATGGCCCAATTCACGCCCTCTCATTCCTTCCTACAAATGCTAACCCTGCAACTTCCTAACAAGCTTTTTGCCCACTACTTCTCATCTCAGAGTTTGCTTTCTAGGGAACCCAACCTGCATCAATGTCACAGGGTAAACTTTCTGTCTATTGCAGATATGCCCTGAAGATTTAAGGATGAGAGGATAAGATGTCTCACAACTGCAAAGAAAAAAAAAGAGGGTAGCAGGAAATAGATAAAGAAGACTGGTAAAATTTAATGATTATTGAAACTAACCAAGAAGCACATGGAGTTTCGTTGTAACGTTACTCTTTTGTGTGTTGTGTTTGAAATTCTCCAATATAAAGTTTTTTTTTTGTTTGTTTTTGTTTTTTTATATTGGAGTATAGCCAATTAACAGTGTTCACACAGTTTCAGGCGAACAGCAAAGGAACTCAGCCATACATATGCATGTATCCATTCTCCCCCAACGCCCCTCCCATCCAGGCTGCCACATAACATTGAGCAGAGTTCCCTGTGCAATACAGTAGGTTCCTGTTGGTTATCCATTTAAAATAGAGCCATCCCAAACTCCATAACTATCCTTTCCCCGTGGCAATCATAAGTTCATTCTCTAAGTCTATGAGTCTGTTTCTGTTTTGTAAATAGGTTCACTTGTATTATTACTTTTTAGATTCTGCATTTAAGGCTATTTCTTCTTCTCTGACTTACATTTCAATATAAAGGATCTTGAAAATATTGTTTTCCAAGCTTTCAGGACTTCTCTTTTCAAGTAATATTATTAACATTTTTTAGAACAAATATGATGCTCCTTTGGTCTTAACTAGGGTCTCAGTGAACAAGAGACATTTCCCTAATCGCTTCCTGTGATGCAGAATAATTCCCCTCCCTGGGGCCTGAGGCTTTCATATGGGCCTCCTTGAGGCCCTTGAAAGTGTCACGGATACTAGTGAACACCCGGCCCTCTTTAACTCCTCAGACGACCAGCTGAAGTAGCTCCAGAGGCTTGGAAATCAACTGTTGCCTGATGGTTAACCCACCTTTCAAGACAACCTAAATATGCGGAGCTTGCTGGGCTGTGAAAATTCCCCTTGCCTCTCACTGGAGCAGGGGGAGTAGGAGGCTATAGACAGCCTCAGGCAAAGAGGCCGAGACAGCAGGGCCAATTAACCATCTGAGCTGCCGCTGGGACAGTGCAACCAAGAGCTGTAATTACTTATCATCTGGAACATTAGCCTTCCTTGAAATCCTGGGACATGACCGAGGGGCAGCTCCGGGGGACTTTGTAAATAAGACAAGGGGCAAGGTTCTCTTCCTCTCAGACCTCTGAGATGGATATGTTACAACTCATGAATGAAAGAATAATACTGTTAATAATGGAAGGCAAACAAGTCTGCTACTTGGGGCTTTTCCCCCTTAATTAAGACTTCCTTTCTTGGAACAGCCTGACATGTTCCTCTCATGTTCATCAAGCCATCTGCTCTGCCTTCAGTGTCCCCCATCCCCATGTCCTCCTGGAGGAATCTTTGAAGCTTCAAGACTTAAGGAGACTCACTCTGAACTGAATCTGCATCTCTAACTGAATCTATTTGAAAGTTTCTTTGTGAACCACATGGCTCTCTGTAGTCACTTCCCCACTCTCGGGGGCTGCCTGATCTCCTCTGTGGACAGGGAGAACCTGTCTCTCCCCCGGGCTCTGTTTGACGCAGGCAGACACACTCTGCGAGGGGAACCATCTGGCACAGTCACGTTTGGTAACGCTTTCCCCTTCGTCTTAGAGGAAAGAAGGAAACGGGTTTCTCCAGGACATTCTCTTCTCATTTTTAGACAAGTCGCTCACTCAAGTATACCTCGGGGCCAGGAGCCGTGTAGGCTCTGCCTTGTCCAATTTGCTCTCGTGATTGACCGAGCCCTCGGTGACCTGGCCTTCCCTGCTTCTCGAACCTTCACTCTCCTGTCCTTCCATGTTCCAGCCATACTGGTTTCCTTTCGGGTCCTAAAATGCCCAGTCCATTGCCTGCCTTCTGTGCACTGTTCCCTTCTGCCAAGCTCTTCTCCCGGACACTGCGTGTGCCTGGCTCCCCCCTTTCTGTCAGTCATGTCTCAGCCCAAATGTCACCTCCTCGGAGAATCTTTCCCTGACTACTCAAACTGAACTGGCCACCTCGTCACTTTCTGTCACGTCACCCCATTTTACCTGTCTGCACAGCACTGATATTTTTAGCTGTTTATTTCCTGTCTCCCTCATCCCTGACTAGGATGGCAGCTCCCCAGGATGAGAGACTTTCTGCTGCTGGCTCACTGCTTGAACACAGCACCTGGAACTGTGCCCAGCAGATGGTAGGTGCTCAAATGAATATTTCTTGGTTAATTAATTATTAATTCTTTTGTTCCCATTGCATCCTCTTGATAATCTTCAAGTCATATACATCATTATTTCTTTTTTACAAAGGAGTACAGGGAGGTTTAGACATTGAATGACACCTCCAAATTCACTCGAATTTAGTAACAAACAGGTTCAGGATCGCAACTGACTGCAAACTCTAGCGTGTGAGACCACAGCTGTAATGTGAAAACAGGTCGGTGGGTGTCTGTGCCATCTGTGGTTGAGATTTTGCTCTGTACCTGGAATGTGCAACCTAGATCTTAGAGATTATTTCATTTTGTGCCACCATTGTCCTAGGGAACAACTGTACTACTGAGAGTATGAAAGTGTCAGTCACTCAGTCATGTCAGACTGTTTGAAACCTCATGGACTATAGAGCTTGCCAGGCTCCTCTGACCGTGGGATTCTCCAGGCAAGAATACTGGAGTGGGTGGCCATTGCCTTCTCCAGGGGACCTTCCCCACTCAGGGATACAGCCCGGGTCTCTTGTGCTGTAGGTGGGTTCTTTACCATCTGAGCCGCCAGGGAAGCCACTACGGAACAAGCCAACCTAGAAAGAGACAGAGACTGGCCAAAAGCAACAGTGAATCTCAAACTGTGTTTCTCTAACTCCCTGTTCCATGACATGAGCCAACACAGATGGCTGTGCCCTACCCAGAGGTGTAAAAAGGACGACTGGGGTCCAGCCATGCTGAGCTCTTCACAGTGCACCCACTTGCACCAGCCTGTGCATGCCCAGAGGGGGCGCTGCTATCCACTATGTGCCTTATTAAACTGCCTGCCAGCTCTTTTTTAACTAGTTCTCCTCCTTCCAGAACTCTAATGTCTTGAAATGAACCATTTCCAGGCTCTTGGACACTGGAAGTATTCAGAAAAGGAGCTAAAGGTGCTGAAAGCTGTTCATCTCAGAAGGACAAGTTGTGAGCCCTCAAGAGGTTGCTGAATCATCACTTCTCTTCTTAAATATGAGATGAATCTAAACAGGAAATATTGTAATGAAGACCAATCTGGGAGTTTATGAAGATGAATCACTGTTCATCAACAGGTACTTGGGTTTATGCTGCTTCGCTGTCTGGTGTTTTTCTCCCTTTCTCTCTCCCTTAGAACATTGTTACTGATAAATAAAATCCCACTTGGGAATCCTCAATATCTGATAAATAAGAGAATAATGGACATAGGCCAGGAATCTTCCTAAGGATAATAAAGATCATGTAGAGAGAAATGCACCAGCTTGCTTAACAATGCTTGTCTTTAGGGTGGAGGCACCAGAAGTCGTTGTTTTTCCTCTCAGCCTATATATATTAGTGACTTCTTACAGGAAGCATATATTACTTTTACTGTGTAGGAGAAAACACTGTATCTGAAAAGAAAGTAAGACAGGAAAGAAAGTTGTAGGTAACAGCTCCAGGCCAGATTTTGTAGCCACACACAGAGTTGGCTTTAGTGAGATGAGCTGGAACAGGTACTGCCATTTAAAGCTTCTGCCATTCAAAGCAAGAATGAGACTGTGGGTCCTTCCCTTGTGACAAGCAGGAAGACTGCAGGACCTGAAGCTGGGAGGAAAAAAAGAAACTCTAGACCCAAAAGAGGGAATTCTTTTTATAAGCACCTTTGATTTGGATTGTAGGCACATCGCTCTGTTTCAAAGGAAGTGTCACTGGTCTCAGCCTCAATGCCTCCGGTGGGTGGCCAGCACCAGAAGGCCTCTCACAGACCACTGGGTTCTGTTTCCTTTGTGCTGACTTTGCCTGCCTCCCATAAAATAGTTAGCAGGTATAAACCCAAAGAAAATAACATGTCAAGATGAGGTAAGAAAGCCCAGAAAAATCCAGGTAAGAGAGAGAGGGATAATCTCTTGTACTTAAAGAAGTGGGAAAAGCAACAATTGCAAAAAAGGCAAAGCAACGCTTTTGTTTTCCTTTTATAATGTCAACAAAAATAATCAATAAACCACCTATAGTCAGAATAGAAAATGGCTTTCTATCGTGGGTAGACTACAGCCCAGAAGTCAGCTTCCTAGATTACTCTGAGAAATTGCTCCAGAGAAGTCTGGTCTTCAGCACAGTTTTATCTTGTCAGAACAAAGAACATTAAACAAGGCAAGCATGCATTTCTTCAAGGTTTCAAATAAAACCAGACCAGCAGGAACATAGCAAGTCAACATGGCCTTGCACCTGGGAAGTCTTATCATCAAAGGAGGGCCAACATGCGTCCCAGGAAGGGAGGCATTTAATTTTTATTTTCAACTTGAACATTCTTTACTTCAGGTCAATGTGCCCTTTTCCTTAATGATTAGAGCAGATGTACAGTGTATGTTTGATGGACCACAAGCAGGCTATTTCAGCAAGCATAATATTCAAGTTAACTCATGTATAAGCCAGAATGACTTCCCTAGACCTCAACAGGTGAAAATTTATCAGTAAACATTTTCTTCCCCTACCTCCTACTCCCATCATCCTCCAAAAAAATCTACAAAGCTCCCTTCACTGACCTGTGCCAGAGACTGTTTACAGCTTCCACTGAGTTCCCGGTTCAGTCTCTCTAAAGATGATGATATTCACCAGTGTGTTGTGAGAAAGCTCCTAAACCAAGAAGATGAGAGGACCAGAGCATCTAAGATTCAGTGTAATGTTATTCCAAGTGTTCAGTGACACCAATGTTGGTGTGTTGCTTTGAAGAAGCAGCACACCAAGAAAAATAAGGAAGAGGGATGGAGGAAACAGAATATCAGCCCATGTTCCCTACAATCCGTTCTCAGGTCCCAGGTCTTTCCTGGGGCATCTAGTGACAGAAAGCATGTAGCCTCCTACACTCTTGGTGGGAATCTAAGTTGGTGCAGTCACTATGGAGACTAGTATGGAGGTGCCTTAAAAAACTAAAGACACAGCTACCATATGACCCAGTAATCCCACTCCTGGGCATATATCCAGAGAAAACCATAATTTGTTTCACTGCAGCACTATTTACCATAGACAAGACATGGGAGCAACCTAAATGTCCACTGACTGATGAATGGATAAAGTATAGTACATGTATGCAATGCAGTATTACTTAGCCATCAAAAGAATGAAATAATGCCATTTGCAGCAATGTGGAGGCAACTAGAGATTATCATAGCAAATGAAGGAAGTCATATTGAGAAAGACAACTATCATATGATATCACTGATATGTACAATCTAAAAAAATTATACAATGGACTTATTTACAAAACAGAATCAGACTCACAGACATAGAAAACAATCTTATGGTTAGTAAAGGGGAAAATGGAGGGGAGAGATTAAATTTGGAATTTGGGGTTAACATATATACACTACTATATATAAAGTAAATCATCAACAAGGACCTACTGTATGGCACAGGGGAACTCTATAAATATTCTGTAATAACCTATATGGGAAAAGTCTGAAAAAGAAAAGACATAGGTAAACTATAACTGAATCACTGCTATACAACCTGAAACCAACACATTATAAATCAACTATACTCCAATATAAAACAAATGATTTTTTAAAAATGCATATAGGTTTGTTTATGAAGGCATGCTAAGTGTATTCGGGAGAAACAAGTTCACAGACAGATTTGGCAATAAAGATGCAATCGCAAAGCATAAAGTGAGGAGTCAAGGGGAAATCAATGGGAAAACTCAGGGCTTTTCTTGGAATGGGATGCAGTTACACAGGGCTACACCTACTTAGGTGGGGACACGGTGATGTGTGGCTGGCTTTCAGTTCAGTTGAGTTCAGTAACTCAGTCGTGTCTGACTCTTGGTAACCCCATGAACCACAGCACGCCAGGACTCCTTGTACATAACCAACTCCCGGAGTCCACTCAAATCCATGTCCTTTGGGTCAGTGATGCCATCCAGCCATCTCATCCTCTGTCGTCCCCTTCTCCTCCTGCCCTCAGTCTTTCCCAGGATCAGGGTCTTTTCCAATGGGTCAACTCTTCGCATCAGGTGGCCAAAGTATTAGAGTTTCAGCTTCACCATCAGTCCTTCCAATAAACACCCAGGACTGATCTCCTTTAGGATGGACTGGTTGGATCTCCTTGCAGTCCAAGGGACTCTCAAGAGTCTTCTCCAACACCACAGTTCAAAAGCATCAATTCTTCAGCACTCAGCTTTCTTCACAGTCCAACTCTCACATCCATACCTGACCATGGGAAAATCATAGCCTTGACTAGACAGACCTTTGTTGAAATAGTAATGTCTCTGCTTTTTAATATGCTATCTAGGTTGGTCATAACTTTCTTTCTAAGGAGTAAGTGTCTTTTAATTTCATGGCTACAATCACCATCTGCAGTGATTTTGGAGCCCAGAAAAATAAAGTCAGCCACTGTTTCCACTATTTCCACATCTATTTGCCATGAAGTGTTGGGATTAAGTGCCATGATCTTAGCTTTCTGAATGTTGAGCTTTAAGCTAACTTTTTCACTCTCCTCTTTCACTTTCCTCAAGAGGCTCTTTACTTCTTCACTTTCTGCCATAACGGTGGTCATCTGCATAGCTGAGGTTATTGATATTTCTCCCAGCAGTCTTGATTCGAGCTTGTGCTTCTTCCGGCCCAGTATTTTGCATGATGTACTCTGCATTGAAGTTTAATAAGCAGGATGATAATATACAGCCTTGACATACTTCTTTTCCGATTTGGAACCAGTCTGTTGTTCCATGTCCAGTTCAAACTGTTGCTTCCTGGGCTGCATACAGGTTGCTCAAGAGGCAGGTCAGGTGGTCTGGTATTCCCATTTCTTAAGAATTTTCCGGAGTTTGTTTTGATCCACACAGTCAAAGGCTTTGGCATAGTCAGTAAAGCAGGAGATATTTTTCTGGAACTCTCTTGCTCTTTTGATGATCCAGCAGATGTTGGCAATTTGATCTCTGGTTCCTCTGCCTTTTCTAGATTCAGCTTGAACATCAGGAAGTTCATGGTTCACGTATTGCTGAAGCCTGGCTTGGAGAATTTTGAGCATTACTTTACTAGCATGTGAGATAAGTGCAATTGTGCAGTAGTTTGAGCATTCTTTGACATTGCCTTTCTTTGGGATTGGAATGAACACTGACCTTTTCCAGTCCTGTGGCCACTGCTGAGTTTTCCAAATTGATGACATGTTGAGTGCAGCACTTTCACAGTATCATCTTTCAGGATTTTAAATAGCTCCACTGGAATTCCATCACCTCCACTAGCTTTTTTCATAGTGATGCTTCCTAAGGCCCATTTGACTTTGCATTCCAGGATGTCTGGCTCTAGGCTGGTGATCACACCATCATGATTGTCTGGGTCATGAAGATCTATTTTGCATAGTTCTTCTGTGTATTCTTGCCACCTCTTCTTAATATCTTCTGCTTCTGTTAGGTCCATAGCATTTCTGTCCTTTGAGCACATTTTTGCATGAAATGTTCCCTTGGTATCTCTAATTTTCTTGAAGAGACTTCTAGACTTTCCCATTCTATTGTTTTCCTCTATTTCTCTTCCCTGATCACTGAGGAAGGCTTTCTTATCTCTCCTTGCTCTTCTTTGGAACTCTGCATTCAAATGGTTATATCTTTCCTTTTCTCCTTTGCTTTTGCTTTTCTTCTATTCACAGCTATTTGTAAGGCTTCCTCAAACAACCATTTTGCCTTTTTGCATTTCTTTTCCTTGGAGATGGTCTTGATCACTGCCTCCTGTACAATGTCATGAACTTCTGTCCATAGATCTTCAGGCACTCTATCAGATCTAATCCCTTGAATCTATTTGTCACATATTTGTTATTCCTCCTCTAATGAAAATTTCTTTAGTGATTCAGCACTAAACTATGATGAAAAATTACCATTTGGGATAGGTGTTTTTTTAATCACATTAAAAAATAAGCTTTTGAGAATTGACAAAGAGCCTTTAAAAAAATACCTGCATGATGAGTTTTTAAAAATAATTTTTTGGCATCTAGTAACATTCAAATCCCTTAGATAAAGCAGAAATAGATGTTTTTCTGGAACTCTCTTGCTATTTCGATGATCCAGTGGATGTTGGCAATTTGATCTCTGGTCCCTCTGCCTTTTCTAAAACCAGTTTGAACATCTGGAAGTTCACAGTTCACATATTGCTATAGCCTGGCTTGGAGAATTTTAAGCATTACTTTACTAGCATGTGAGATGAGGGCAATTGTGTGGTAGTTTGAGCATTCTTTGGCATTGCCTTTCTTTTGGGACTGGTTGGCTTTACTGGGGTTAGAAATCTTGGTTGAAGGTTCAGAGTTGGTTACTTTGGTGGAGTGGTCAAGGGAACTCTACAGGCCTTTGCAAGAGGATTCCAACAGAGGAGAAGCCAAGTCAGAGAGAAGACAAGGGTTTCTAAAACTTACTCATTTCTTTGACAAATTGTATGTGTATTCTTGTGACATTGGGCTAGGCACTGGGAATCAAAATACATGTGTGCTCACCACCTCACTCCCCATGGAACTTATTTACTAATCAAGAAAACAGACATTAATTATACACCAGCCATATATAGGTCAAAACTAAAACTAGAGTAAGCTACACCAAGCGCTGGAACTTTTGAAAGCTAATACTTTAAAACCATATCCTCACTATCTGAAACTGAATCTTTGCAAGACACAGAGGATTCAGGTAGATGGAGACTGATAAAAGCTGGCCTGGAGTATGGGGTTATGTGCATAGCAACAATAGGCTGCCTTGCTACAGCTGCCCTGAGGTACAAGCTGCAGAAAAGGCAACATTATGCAGCCTCATTGCACTGAACAAATAGGGTAAGGAAACAGGACCCCAGAAGATCCATACCAGCCATTATCAAACACCAAACTGATGAGTCACCCCAGCCGCTGAGATCAGTCTTGTTTCCAGGAAATTCTTCCTCTTAGATTTCAGGCAGGTGATTAGTGTCCCTCACCTACATTCCCCGGGTTTTTGCTTTTTTTATCCCCTTGGGCTTAGCCATCAAGTCAAAGGTCAGCCAGGGTCACGGGGCTCAGAGAGGCTCAGCACTCCAAGCTGTCCAGCACTGACCTTCATTAGCCCCCAATTCAGCACCAACCTCTGCTTCTTTGAATGTCTCCCATGCACCTCTAGGGCACTTCAGACTTTGCCCCCGGAAGGTCTTTCAGTGAATCTTAAAATCCCATGGGCAGAGGAGCCTGGTGGGCTGCAGTCCATGGGGTCGCTAAGAGTCGGACACAACTGAGCGACTTCACTTTCACTTTTCACTTTCATGCATTGGAGAAGGAAATGGCAACCCACTCCAGTGTTCTTGCCTAGAGAATCCCAGAGACGGGGGAGCCTGATGGGCTACCATCTATGGGGTCGCACAGAGTCGGACATGACTGAAGCGCCTTAGCAGCAGCAGCAACAGACATCTCTGTACCCATTTTGTATTCTATTTTCCATCCCAAATTGTACTGGCTATTAACCAAATATTCCAGCCCTTGTGTGTGAGACCATGGTTTGGGTGCCAGAAGTACAAAGCTTTGGCCATGCAGTCACCACAGCCAGAGCCAAATTCAGACCTTGTGTTGTGGATAGACCCCTAAAACCCTATGAATAAGACTTGGATGATCACAAATTCAAGAATAATTGTTCCTTTCCTTGTCCCTCAATGAAGTTCCACATAACAGCTTCTCCTAGGCCATACTCAGATGATTTAACCTAGAAGCTTTCACCTGGGAGCTCCCCGAAGAATGCCTGGTGCTTCGTTGTATTTTGAAATTGTGACTTACCCATTTGGCAGAAAAAACTATATAAATGCTAAAAATAACTGTTCTGTCCACAAGACTCTAAGAGGTATAAACTGGAAAGGCTCTCTTACAATCGATTTAAGAGCTCTGTCTGCTCTTGACTCTGCCACATATAATACTGCTAAATCCATCAGCTCTCAACTATGTACTGTGAGAATCACCACACATTGGAGTTTTGTGAACTTCACATGGTATAAACTAATACCCATAATATAAACCATTCACAATATCGAGCTAATACGCAGAGCAGTGGTACGTACGGTAAGCCACTCACTCTACACAATGGCATCATGTGAACTACATACCACGTGATAGAAGGAACTATCACACGTGTTGGAATACAACATACCACACAGTGCAGTAGGGTGAACTATGACACAAAGTCTTATCATGCAGGTCATGTGATCTTTGAAATTCCCATATATTTAAATTTATTCCAGGGAACTCTTTGGCAGTTCAGTGGTTAGGACTCCACATTCTCATTGCCAAGGGCCCAGGTTCAATCTCTGGTTGGGAAACTAAGACTCACAAGTTGCACAGAACAGCCACAAAGTAACATAAGATACAATAACATAATATAAAATCCCTAATAAAAGTTTATGTTCAGGAACGCTTTCACAAAGTTCTACTGTCTTTAAACATCCTTTCTCCAGCAGCCTGTTACAAGAACACTTATAACCTAATATTCTAAGATAATGGTCGTAGTTTAGCTTGAAAAGCTAAGTAGTTTAGCTTTATATTTGATTCTAAGCTTCCTTATTGAAAAGTGTAAGACAAGCAATTACAAAATTCTTAGTATGAGAATGAAGTAAACTTACCAGTTCCTTAGCACAAGCAAAGTTTTTCCAGAAAAACTGTCTCAAGTAGGATTCTATAAAAGGACACCAAGTGCTATGGAGGGAAATGTTTTCAGAAACAAAAGCAATGACAAATTTCAAAAGGTCTTGAAGGGATCTTCATAGAAGCTGGAGGCAAAGCCACACAATGATTCAGTAACAGCAATTCCCAAAAGCCTAAACAAGCTAATGTCATGTGTGCAGTGTCCCACCAGATACAGTGACAGAAGAAGGCAGACTGCCTGGGAGGGGAGATGGAATGCCGGCGCCACAAACCCATCCATCCCCCAGGGACATCTTCGTTCAGGAGGACCTCTGTTTGGAGCTGGGAAACAGAGAGCTCAAAGTGGACTCCCATCTGCCTTGGAATACAAAGATTCTTTTAATTTCTGGCTGGAGACTCAGTTAAGCTGAGCTGTCTATTACTACGTTTAATAAATAGCCAGTACATGAAGAGACAGGGTTACAAGATTGGGTACAAGAAGGAGAAACCTTTTGAGTAAGCCAATTCTGGGAGAGAATGGTTTCACACTAACTAATTGATAAGACAATGGGCAAGTAATAACTACCTTGCTGAGTTCTAGTAAGCACCTGGAAATTTACCTGATCCATAATGATAGCCGATCATAATAGTAATAATACTAATAGTAAATAGTAATAATAACAACAATAATGAGTAGAATTCTTGTACAGTGCTCACATGCACATACTAAGCCCTTTACTATCTTCATCGGTAATCATTTTCACAATAACCCAGTGTTGTCAATATTATCTCATTTCTTCAGATGAAGAAACAGAGACCCAGAGAGTTAAGTTAGTGAACCCAAGGATGCACAAATTAATACTTGTCAGAGCCAGCCAAGGCTGAATTCAAATCTCAGCTTCAAAATCTCCTAGCTATATGACTTTGGGTAAGTTACCTAAATTCCAAGTGCCTCAGTTTCTCTATCTGTGAAATGAGATAATAACAATACCTCTTTCATAGGGCTCTCATGGGATGACGTCAAATAACAGATGAAACATGTTTAGCAAGCACTTTTGGCACAGTTTGTTTTCATTTGATGGAAGGCTTTATATTATGTAAAAATCAGATAAAAGGAATTAAGGCTGAAAACAGAGGCAAGCACCTAAGCAAAGCTTTCACTTGGATCAAAAACTACCTGAATTTTGACTTGGAAGCAAATTGAAATAAAACTAGACTTTTCCTCAGGAAGCAGCAATATAGCTGATGTAGCATCTGAACAGCATTTAATACAGCCCCCAAAGTCTTATGAATCATAACCACAATCACCAATGAGTAGCTTTTAACACTAAATGAAGGTATAGCATCAATTAAAGAACTTTAGGCCCTAAATGAGAACGAGGTATAATACCCTTTGTATGCTATAAAAGGTCCCTTATTTGCAACATTAATAGAGCCCTTGAAGGTTTCATTTCTCTTTAAATATTACAAGAATGTTCATGAACCATTTTCATTATTTCTGCCATATATGCATGTAACGTGTTTTACTATTATAAGCTTTCTCTAAATTGAATCACTTTTTTACTAATTCAGGCTTTATTGCACCACTAAAATGAATATTGAGCCACTAAAATAAATATCTGCTTATGCAACCATGACCTTAAGAAAATCAAGATGACACTACAATAAACTGTGATTTTAAGAAAATGAAACAGCAGGTTTATGTCTTAAAGAGATAGTTGAACTAGGCATTGAACACCACTGGAATCTCTTCTATATTTCCGTTTAAGTGATTACCTTTGACCTCTACTGGTACAGAGAAAATGTGATCTCCTAGGGCAAATCACTTCATCTCAGACCTCAGATTCACTCATGAGTCTGAAATTGTACTGAAATCAATGTACTAGCTGAAATCTCAAGGTAATAGACTGAAATCTCAATGTCATATCTTCACGTGTAACACAATGAAATTATTTTGCCTTGTATTTTAGAAAATCAAACTTGCTATACACACTTTTTAAAAAATGGGATTCAATTTTATTAATTTTCAGAAAAATGTAAATCAAAACCACAGTGCAAAATTACTGTACACCAACAGAGTGGCTAAATTTTTAAAAAACAGACAATATCAAATGTTAGTAAAATATGAGGGGAAAATGAATTGTCATAACTGAGACTATAAAGTAAGTCTGTACAAATACACTGGATAAAATGTTTGACAGTATCTATTAAGCTAAAGTTTATTGTATGACCCAGAAATTCCATTAAATTTGGTGTATATGCCAACAAAATTTGATGTATGTGTTTACAAAAACAGAAAACCAAAGTATCCATCAATGAAAGAGTGCTTCATTTAAACTGTGGTATAATCACACCACAGAAAACTACAATACATAGCAAATGAGAATAAAAGAAATACAAGTAACACATAACAGTGTTGATGCATCTCACTGACACAATAATTGGCAGAAATGACCAGACACAGATGGGTTCTGGCTCTTTGACTCCACTTATCTAAATTCCACACTTTCTGTATATATTTTATAATGCAATTACACCTTTTAAAACTACAAAGAATATTCTTGATTCTGAGGAGGCATAGTCATTGACCTAGAGTTCTTTCCCTAATAATTTTATATAAAGATGTTATTTTATTTGCTCCTATTTGACAAAAACTGAACCACACTTTCAGTGAATTTAAGGCAAAGGTCACTGGATGAAATTTGTAAATAAAACAATTAAATCCTTTCTCTAAGTTACATATATATACTTTTTGATACTAGTATATCCAATCTTTTATTTGGACAGAATTCCAGTGTTCTCAGATTTAAAGTATGTTGAGTTTGTGTGTATGTGTGTTGTGTGTTCAGTCTCTCAATTGTGCCTGACTCTTTGAGACCCCATAGACTGTAGCCTACCAGGCTCCTCTGTCCATGGAACTTTCCAGGCAAGAATACTGGAGTGAGTTGCCATTTTCTTCTCCAGGGGAACTTCCAGACCCAGGGATCAAACCCAGGGTGGGTTGGCAGGGAAGATATTTAGAGTTGAATAATATCATGTATGGATGTGAGAGCTGGACTATGAAGAAGGCTGAGTGCCAAAGAATTGATGCTTTTGAACTGTGGTGTTGGAGAAGACTCTTGAGAGTCCTTTGGACTGCAGGGAGATCCAACCAGTCCATTCTGAAGGAGATCAGCCCTGGGATTTCTTTGGAAGGAATGATGCTAAAGCTGAAGCTACAGTACTTTGGGCACCTCATGCGAAGAGTTGACTCATTGGAAAAGACTCTGATGCTGGGAGGGATTGGGGGCAGGAGGAGAAGGGGATGACAGAGGATGAGATGGCTGGATGGCATCACTGACTCAATGGACGTGAGTCTGAGTGAACTCTAGGAGATGGTGATGAACAGGGAGGCCCGGCGTGCTGCGATTCATGGGGTTGCAAAGAGTCGGACACGACTGAGAGACTGAACTGAACTGAACTGAATATAGAAAAAGAAATGCTGTGATAATGAGCAAATATACCTAGTTTTCAAGCAAGAGATCACTAGGGAAATATTAAACAAGAATAGGAGAAATTATCTGTAATATGACTACTGAGCTCAAATGTAATAGACACCACCATGTCAAGGATGTGGCATTAACATGTGGCCAGATTTTTACTCTCCAAACCTTATAGGAGAGTTTATTAAGAGTATTGGTTAGGACATTCATTTTTGTGCTGGTAACAGAGACAGGTAAAGTGTGGTTTAAGCTAGAGGGCCAAACATCACAAAATAGATGTCTATTGCTCTCTCACGTAACATCCCACCTGGTGTCACAGTTCAATTCTGCAAATCTTCAGAGAACTGGACACTTTCTCTTTTGCTGCTTTCACATCATTAAGGCACGACCTTTGTCTCTGGTTCATCACAGCTTCCTTTCCTTGTCCACGGAAGAGACAAGTGGGTGGGGAAAAGGGAAGGACGTGCCATGTTCCTTCCAATAAAGGATACACCTGGGAGTGACACCTGCCACCTGGCTGCTCACATTTCCTTAGAAATGAATCACACAGTCACACCTAGCTACAAGTTAGAAATGAAAACTCAGTCTCTATTTTAGAACACAGATCTGGGCTTCTGTTGTTATAGAAGAAAAGGTGAACAGATTTGGGGGAGAACTAGCAGTCTGTGCCACAGCATTTAGTTTAAAATAATGATTTAGCACTAAGACAGACTGTAAATAATTATTGAAGCTGGATCACACATACCCGGAGGTTCATTATACTACTTTCTCTATTTGTTTAGGTTTGAAATTTTCATAGTTAGAGTTCTAAAAAATTAATTCCATCAGCATATATTATGGGACTTGTTGGTGTTTGAGAAATAGGATTTGGCAAGGTTCAGTAAGCAAATGGTAAGCAAACAGAGGCTTAGACGTGCTTAAAAGCACTTGCTCCTCATTTTCGGCCTCTTGCTGCACTTGGAGACGTGAAGCTGAGCTAGACTTCTGAAGGATGCGTCCATGAAGAGGAGAACAGAGGTGTGTCAGCTGGTAGCTTGCTGCTTACCCCGTGTGAGTGAAGCAGTCTTAGCAACCCAGCTGCAGTCCACAACACTAGCTAGCCACAGCCCCGTGAGAAACAGCAGCCAAAACCGAGTGGGCCTAGACATCATCACAGGGCAGAAAGGGATGTGGGCTTTATCTGGCTTCTGAGGACTCTTGAGGAGGTGGCTCACCCATGCAGTACTGACTCACTTCACCTGAGCCAGCTGTCAGCACAAAAGCAGAAACAAACCAAACATGGATCTGATATTCTTTAAAGTTTCTCAGTCTCTCTATGTCATGCTGGTGACTCCAGGGTGTATACAAATACCTGGAGTAAGGATTCTGTTCCCAAAAGATAATTTTTAATCCAGACTATTTCCACCATGGACTTCCCAGATGGCTCAATGGTAAAGAATCTGTCTGCGATGCAAGAGATGAAGGTTCAGTCCCTGTGTCGGAAAGCTCCCCTGGAGAAAGGAAATGGCAACTCATTCCAGTATTCTTGACTGGGAAATCCCATGGACAGAGAAGCCTGGCGGGCTATAGTCTATGGGGTCGCAAAAGAGTCAGACACGACTTAGAAACTCCACAACAGTTCCTAGCACTGCCCATCTCATCTCACTTGTGCTGTAGAGGCTGCCAGGGGCCAGCAGGCACGCCCACTGCTCCCACTGGTTCTGCTTCCAAACTCCAGTGAAGGGAAATGGGTGGAAAAGTAAAAGTCACTCAGTTGTGTCCGACTCTGTGCAACCCCATGGACTATACAATACATGGAATTCTCCAGGCCAGAATACTGGACCCACGGACTGGACCCAGGTCTCCCATATTGTAGGCAGATTCTTTACCAGCTGAGCCACAAAGGAGGCCCAAGAATACTGGAGTGGGTAGTCTATCCCTTCTCGGGCAGATCTTCCTGACCTAGGTCTTTTTAAAGAACATCATGCACAATTTAATAGAATCTGATTTTGTCATTATTCCTTTCTTCTTGAAATTGTTAAACTCCTCCCTAACCTGAAGCCCCAGGCTAACAAATGGCACCTGCTCTCTTACAGATGAGACAGTATTGAGGACTCAAAGGATTTATCAGAACAGAGCTTCTCAGAGAAGACTCATTCACTCTGAAGGCTGATGCAAACTCTCCTACTGTAAGCTTTGAAATCTTAAGACCTTGAGGCAACTGAGGCCCATCTCCTTTATTTAAACAGTGACGATAATAATAATTTCTCTAAAACCACTCTTAGTAAAGGATGCTTCAAAACATAAGTGAAGTGACTCAGTTATACATACACACACACACACATATTTATATCCTTTTCAAGATACTTTTCCCATATAGGCCATTATAGAGTATCAAATAGAGTGCCCTGGGCTATACAGTAGGTCCTTATTAGTTATATATTTTATATATAGTACTGTGCATATCTCAGTTCCAATCTCCCAATTTATGCCACCCCCACCTCCCCCCTTGGTAACCATAAGTTTGTTTTCTACATCTGTAACTCCATTTCTGCCTTGTAGATAAGTTCATGTGTACTCTTTTTTTTAAGATTTCACATATAAGCAATCATAGGGTATTTGTCTTTCTCTGACTTGCTGTTCACCTGAGTCTAGCACAACATTGTAAATCAACTATACTCCAATACAATTTTTTTTTAATTAAAATGTGAAAGTGATCCCTACTCATAAGTAAAGGATCTTTTTTCCAGTTCTTACTGCTCCTTAAGCTTAAGGTCTGTAGGGATTTAGGCACAGTAATTTCTTAAGCTCTGTAGTCTCCACTGGCTGCATCATACTAACGATAAACAGAGGATTGACTGTGGGAGTTTCCTGGTAGTCCAGTGGCCAAGAATGGAGCTCCCAATGCAGAGGGCCTGAGTTCAAACCCGAGTTGGGGAACTGGATCCCACATGCTGCAGCTAAGAAGTTTGCATGCCACAACAAAGATCAAAGATCCCATGTTCCCACAACTAAGATCCAGGGCAGCCAAATAAAAAATAAACATTTTGTTTAAAAAAAAAAAAAAAGACAGCTGCATTCGGAGCTTCATAATGTGCCTTCTGATTCTGCCTCGGCCCATGGTTATAAAACTCCCATTTCCCCTTATTGGATATCAACTCTTTATCAATTCCTGGATGGTTCTCAGAGGTGTTATCCTGACTGCTCACCGTTTCAGTTGCTTCAGACAGTAGGTTGCTTTTACGGTGGTTATTCTTGCTCTTCCCCTCGCTGGTCATCTCCCAAGCCTCGAGGCCCACACAGCTGTCCCCACGATTAGGGTCACCTCTCTAGGGGAACAGAGTGGCCTAAAACAAATATGGAAGATGCTGCTAATTTATAAGTTCTCTAGCCTTTGGTTCCTGCTGCCACCTTCTTAGAGTAGTTCAGCTATTTTTCTGTTTGAAAATTGTCCCCATTTTTTTCTCTTAACCTAGTCCATGTTATTATTATAAGACATCAGTCTTAGATGAGAGTGCTGTCAGCTGTTACCTCCGTTTTGAAGGGAGGATTGGCTCTCACCAGCTTCGGTTACACTCAGCTCTGTTGGTCTTGATACCGAGCTTCTAGTATCCCTACTTCTTGGTGAGGCTTTGATGGCCTTGTTCTTCTGACTCTTATCTGTAACCCTTTATTCAGAACATTCAGACATGAGTCCATGATCCTGGGCTGGAAGAGAACTTGAGAAAAGTATATTGCACCTCAAATCCTCCTCCTTTCTAAGGCATGATTCTTGAATCAAGCTAGTACTTCTCATATATTCTTTCCTTCACACAGGAGGTGTTCCTGCTCTTAAGACAAATAGACTCACTTCGTCACTCCTCCTGAATTCAAGGAAGCACACAGCTATGGCCAAATCTGAAACAGTCACGGCACTTCTTTTTGTGCTCCTGTCTTTACAAGTGACAATTTCTTCCCACAACCTTATATGAAAAATGAGATATCATGGATTAATGAGATAGTTTCAACTATTCAATTTACTTGAGTTTACCATTTGCCAATATTTGTGGATTATTATTAGATACAGAGAGAGCATCATTGGAATTTGGTTCAGGTACAATGTGAACTCTGAACTGGAGAAATGTCACAATATAATCATCTTTCATGTGAGAGAAAACAAGACTATTTTAATTGGCTGTATGTTCTCCTTTCTCATTGGATTTCTTGCTCCTTTCTTCTGGTTCTCTGTCTTATTTCTGGATCTTACTAAATTCAAAAGAGACTGTTTACTGCTTAACATTTCTTTGTTTTATGCCTTGAGCTATATACCAAGGAAAAAAGTATTTCCAGTCAATCAAACATACCAAGGCTTTTCTGTAAAAAAGAGAAAAACATTCAGAATGTTCCAGACATAAAACTATTTCAATTTTTAATCCTGTTTTACAGAAATTAGAGACATAGTTCTAAATTTAGCTAAATCTGACCTGCTTCACCTAACTCACTTACCATTAACAATGGGAAAGAGTTTTAAAACTCCCCAATACCTGTCAGTTGCTGTTAGTAATAAGGAAAACATTTCCTTAATCCTTCACCCCAAGGGCAGTTTCATTATAGTTTCAAAGTGAAGATTGAGAATTCTGCTTGAGATGTAATAGCTTTTTAAGAAAATTTGATTTTAAAAGAAATGGAAATTAAGAATAGCATTATGTACTATTCATTATTAAAGGAAAATTCAAAGGGATTGTATGCTCATCTCATGAATTCTTCCTAAAATCTGTAGCTGCTTCGTTAAAGAGATATGGAATAGCAGGTGGCCAGGTAGTCATCTTTATTAAACGGAAAAATCTCTTGACTCTGAGACACCAGCCGTTCAATTTTCCTCTAAAGAAGGGAAGGGTTAATTTATATTCTTTCCATTTTTCTATAAAAGACAGACTCTAGGTTCTGAATTGCTGAGCTCAGTGCCAGGGTTGCATGAAATAAAGACAGATCATATTACACATCCTTTCATCAGCATCTCAAAGTGTTTTATACCCATTAAAATACCACTGTAGCCTTTCTGTGTAGATAAGTATTCAGTTTGGTGTGCAAATAAAAAATTAAGTCTTCCTGCAAATGCCTTTTCCCATTTGTTTCACTTTGTCTTAATGTCTTTGCAATCCATTTAGTGTCACCAATTTAACATAAAGGTATTTAGCAGTTTGGGGCATATCGCTCTCAGTAGAAAAAGCTTCCTGACCCCCAACTTAAGAGGCCCCCAAAGCAGCTTAGACGACCGTCCCCCATGAGGCTCTTTGACCACAGATTTCGTCCAAGGTGACATGTATTTCACCCCTAACTATCTGACATACATAAATCTTCATCCTTTGAAGGGAAGGACTGAGCACAAGAAACTGGGAAAAATCAATCTGAACCAAGGCTGATGATGCAGGGGACTTTTGGTAATGAGACTATATTGGCAAGAGCTGGTTTCCAAGGGAGATCTGAGCTTGGGAAATATTACTGAAAATAAGTCCAGCTCCTAAAAAGTGACCATGAAAAACGATAATAGATATCTGGATATATGTTACAGTACTTTTCAAATCTTTGTGTTTTATACTTATAACCCCACATTCAAAACCAGAAAGAGAGATTTTCAGAAGGTCATAGCTAGGAATCTCAATGCCAACTTTTATTCTAAACCTAATAAGGCAGCCATATAATTATGAATCTTAGCCCTAAGTTTATCTCCCTAGTTTCAAGACCCCCTCATACATCTATTTTAAGCTTCACCATTATGTTCTTATTTACCTTGAATGATTTTAGAATGAGGGAAGATCATATACCGAAAGGAGAGAACACAAATGAAAAAGTTAATTGAGTCAGGCATGGCAAAAGGAGTCAGGGCCATGAAGAGTAATGAGACACTGTCCTTGTTCAAGAAGAATTTACAGACTAATGAGAGAAAACCAGAAGCAGGTAAACATATCGTTTCACCATGATATGGCAAGTGCTGGGCAAAGATATACCCTGGGTGTAATGAGGGTTCAGAATCAGGGTACCAGTAACAACAGTGAGATTTGCTGGGCTTATGTACTCCCATCTGCCTCTCATTAGCTCTGCAGCAGCCTTAAAAATATTACTCACACTCTTGACGACCAAGGTCGCTGTGAAACACAGCAGCCTAGTGGACTCTGGAGAAAGCAGGATGTGTTTGAAGTACTGCAAAAAGCCCCGTCCTGGAGAACTGGCAGCTCCCTATAAGAGCCCATTTACAGGATTTATCTTCAGGTGACCTTGCATTAAGGGGAAATTCCTAACCCCAGAGTATTTGCAAAAGCAATCAGCAGCCAATTGTTTAACATTACAGCTGCCTGAGCCAGGGATGTAAGTTGGGAAATAAGAGGCTTCCCAAAAAATATAAGAGGAAATTCTAGGAAATGAAATGTCTACAGAAGGTTTTGAAAAGTTGTCACGTATTCCTGGGGATCTACAACTGCCGTGTGCATGCCACTAAAAAGCTGAGAAACCCTAAACTCTCACCCCTGGCTAACCTTGAGGTTCTTTGCAAGTAGTAAGTGAGAAATAAGGTGGAGCCATAAATTGCCAAAGTGCTGAAAACATACCATAGCAACCTAAAGAGAGGGTGAATTATTGCTAAAGGTGTTTAAAGAAATCTCTATCCAATGATGACTTGTCCCCTAGGCTGACTGGGCAAAGACTTCAATGAACACATACAACAAAGGATACAGGCATTAACAAAATTATTTCAGAAAAGGCATCCAACAACAAACAGCAAAAACAACAGACTCTAGGTAGGGGAAGGACCTGATTTCCAAAGGTGCCACTAAGGCAAGAACACAATAAATACACAGAAAAATGACAACTAAAGTCATTACTAGAAAATATCTATTTGACACAATAAAAGATAACAGAACTAAAATGTAAATGTATTATAAAACACTGAAAAGTACTATCATAACTGTAAGAAATACCGGGACCGTTGACAAAAGCCTTTATTGGGCGGTTGCTCTCAGGCAGAACTCCCGGGGATGAGCGAGCAAGGGAACAAAGGGAGTCTGCGAGGTATGGTGTTGGGAAGAGGGTTTTATACTCAGGGCTGGCGTTCAAGCCAGGTCCTCCCACATAAGGTAGGAAGTGCCGGCTGTAGTGGTGATTGGCACTTGATTGAGCCAGGCCATGGGGTTGGTTCCCAGAAGTTTGGTCCGCTTCTGGTTCCTGTTTGGGCGGTGGCCAACAGCCGGGACCTTCCAGGACACTTTTCTGGGGCTTTTTGTCGCAACATGCCTGAACATGCCCGACCTCTCAATAATTTGACCAAGTAAATTTTCTCTAACTGTGGAACTATGTAAGAATTTATAGTTTTAAAGGAACTATTTCACCTTATAATGCTTTAATAAAGTTCTACCATGTGGCAATGGAGTATTCAAAAAGAAGAAGATGATAATGGCAACACAGAGAAATGAAATATAAATCATATAGAAAAGAAATAAAATGGCAAATGTAAACCCTACCCTAACAGTAATAACATTAAATTGAGATAGAATAAATAATCAAAAGGCAGGCTTTGGCTGTATGGATACAAAAATATGATCCAACTATTGACTTTCAATAAGGGATACACTTTAGACTGAAAGACACAAAAAGGTTGAAAGTAAATGAATAGCATGCAAACAATCACCAAAAGAGAGTCAAATATTAATATCAGACAAAACAGACTTTAAGATAAAAATTATTTCTAGAGACAAATAAAATTCATCATTATAAAAGGATCAGTCCACCAGGAAGCTATCATCATTACAAATATCAATCTTTTGGCTCGTCTTCAAATCATGTATGAAGTAAAAGATATATACATATATCCCAAATATACTGAGTGGAATAATATTAAAATATTCACATAGAGAAAAATCTGATTTAAAAAGTGTTACTGGTGGAGGGTACAGACACTGGGTTACTGTATGAGCTTGAATCTGTATACTTTGGGATTCTAAGAGCGTGATCATACCTTTGGCTAGAGATTTACCATATTCACCCTTGAAAAGAGGAAGAAACACACAAACATGCACACATACAGACATGACTAGCTCAGAGTCCACCTTCCTCCTTTACGCCTGTCAAGAGTTCACAGTGCTATGCAAACCTTCCAACTTTTAGGCAAGCTCAGGCTCTTATTCCCTTAAGACACTGTTCAATGTGCTGAGCTCACCTTGAGCAGAAAAGCCTAGAAGGAAGTCCCCGGAAAGCAACATCAGGAAACCATGTCACTTCAATACAGTGCTTTTGTGTATGTCTTAAGAAAGCCTTATTTATTCAGGAATTCTAGTTATTTCAATGCATTCATATAATTACACATGATTTTACAATGGACATTGTGATGATCTCATTTGTAATTTTGGTTTTTCAATAAAACTTGAGAAGAAAAGAAAGCTGAGAGAATGAAATATTGTCAGGAAAATTATTGATAGGACTTGTTTTTGCTATTAAGTTTAATTATCCTAATTAATCTGGGCTCTCCTCAACCTGTCTTCTGGTTCTGCTATTAATCAGTGACTTGACCTTCTGTGATTCACTCTTTATCTTTACCTGTCTAATGATGAAGTTGAACTAGAAAGCCGTTAAGTTTCCTTTCAGCTCCAATAATATTTGTGTTTCTGAAGTAAGGATTTACATTTAGTTATAATCTAACTACATGTTGAATATCCTTTATCCCACAATACTAAGTATATTAACAAAATTGCTAATAAACTCTAAACAGCAGAGAAAATGTTTCAGTTTAGTTCAGGGAAGGAGGTAAATGAAAAATTGCTATCTTATTTGATTAAATGTGAATTTCATAATTGCCTATTTGTCCATTATTGTCAAAAAGTCCAAGGTATACTGCCTAGTTACATACAGTCAAATTGCCTTAAAAATCTTTTTTTTTTTTTTTGAATTTCAGAAGGTTTAAAAAATAGCTAACTATTCCATTTTTAAACTGCTTCCTTCAGAAGTTTTTATAGACTAACTAATAGAAATGTGCTTTCAAAGAAAAGTAGGTTGTTCATTTCTATAGACCTAAAAGTGCTCAGCATATATTTCCTAGGCCAGTACAACCATGGAGATGTATAAAATACTGTGAAACAATTTCCTAGATTATATAACCCTGTTCCCAAGTTTGGAGAAGGCAATGACAACCCACTCCAGTACTCTTGCCTGGAAAATCCCATGGAAGGAGGAGCCTGGTAGGCTGCAGTCCATGGGGTCACTAAGAGTCGGACACGACTGAGAGACTTCCCTGTCACTTTTCACTTTCATGCATTGGAGAAGCAAATGGCAACCCACTCCAGTGGTTTTGCCTTGAGAATCCCAGGGACAGGGGAGCCTGGTGGGCTTTTGTCTATGGGGTCACACAGAGTTGGACACGTCTGAGGAAACAGCAGGAGCAGTTTCCAAGTTACACCGACCACACAATAAATACCCTGCAATAGAAGTATGATAAACATTATTGTTATTGGGCTTCCCATGTGGCTCAGTGGTAAAGAAATCTACCTCCAATTCAGGAGAGACAGTTTCAATCCCCAGGTCAGGGACAGTCCCTGGAGGAGGGCATGGCAACCCACTCCAGTATTCTTGCCTGGAGAACCCATGGACAGAGGAGCCTGGAGGCCACAGTCAATATGGTTGCAGAGTCAGACACGACTGAGCGACTGAACACACACACGCAAACATTATTATTATTATCTGCATTGAGTTTTTCAGTATGGTATTACACTTTCATTACTATCCAAGTACTTTCAAACAATGACCCATTTACAAATGTGTATGTCCATAACCAGATATTACCAATATCACATTTCCTCTGACTTCAGCCAAGCATAAATGCAACAAATAAGTTTATTGCTCAACTGTGTTCAGCTCCAATTGAAGATTTAAATTTGAATAGTCCTAAATGGCTCTCAGCACCCAGGTAGAACTCCCTTGACAATCTGCCAAAGTGTATGTTTCTTAATATAGAACTCTGCTTCTGCTGGCATATTCACTTTCTCAATTTTCTACAAGATACAGAAAAGGATGGGAGTAGGCTCAAGCCTTCTCTTAGAAATGGTAAACACCTCAAACAATGAAAGTCATCCATTTCCTTGAAAAATTAAAATACCATTTGGCATACATACTTTCTCAGGGCAGAGCCTTCTGTTAGTAACATGCTTTATAGTTGATAGTTATTTATTTGAATCATTTAGGAGCTATTTGAAGACAGATGAGTTTAAATCACATCTTTAAACAAAGCAAAATAGATTTAGACTTCCACAAACATCTGTTAATTTTCACACACTGAATCCATTAAGATAATTCACCTTATGGAGTAACTCACAAGGAGAAGCTCCCTCCACAACACAGAAGAAGGGAAAATTCAGTTATGCAAGTGATTCCCGTTTAAACTCTGCCCAGTGAGCAACAGAAAGAGTAAGCGATTCAAATTGCATGTTAATCACCTTCACATTTACAGAGCTCCAGGAAAGCCAAGGCTGACAAGGTCAGATTTTCTGCAGGGTTCCAGAATGACAGTATCCTGAGGATGGAGCTCTGTCAGATCACTCATATGAAGGAGAACCAACACGGCTGCTAGGAGTTCCTCTCTGGAATCTACTTCATGGATGGCTTTTTCCTCTACTGGAATATTCAGATGATAAAATAATACTTGATGATCTTTCTCAAATTATTCAGCTTGGACCAAATGAAAAAAGTGGTTGTAATCACCTTGCAACTGTGGCTGAAACCACCGTTGGTCTTTGTTAACCCAAGGGGAGATACTGGCTTTTGCTACTGGAAAGAAAAAGAATCTCTGATTTAGAACAAAAATCACTCCTGACTTCTTGTGAGATGTGAGATTCCACTGATAATGACCAGAAAGATAATTCCATAGCTGAAAACTCTGGTCAGGTGATACCAGTGTTGGGTACATCATGAAGGATGGGATATGCTTAGAGTACCAAATTCTGACACAGAAATTTCTTTTGAATATCTCTGGGTTTAATGCATTTACAAAAAAAAAAAAAGTTATACCATTCTTCACTCTCCCAAGGGCTTTCTATTTAGAGAATCTTTATTGAGGATTTACTTCTGGGCCAGACACTGTACTGAACTGTATTTAATTTCATTTAATCTTCAAAATAATATTATGAAATAGGAATCATTGTATTTGTTTTACATTTGAGGAATCTTTGGCTTAGGGAGTTTAAGTTATTTACTTCACACATACATGCTAAGTCACTGCAGCTGTGTCTGATTCTTTGTGACCCTATGGACTATAGCCCAACAGGCTCCTCTGTCCATTGGATTCTCCAGGCAAGAATAATGGAATGGTTTGCCATGCCCTCCTCCAGGGGATCTTCCTGACCCAGGGATAGAACACATATCTCTCATGTCTCCTGCACTGGCAGGTGGGTTCTTTACCACTAGGGCCACCTGGGAAGCCTCTATTTACATCATAAGTAAGGACAAAGCTAGGATTTGAACCCTGGTCTGAAAGACTTTCAAAATCCATGCTGGTACTGATATGCTACTCTATGTTCTGCATAACAAGAAAGGATTATGATCACCCTGATCTCCAAGGAGGTAAATTTTGTTCCTCTACCCCTAGGTTTAGTTTGAAGTGTTAGTCTAGAATTCAAAATTTACATGCTTGGACCTTTCCTCAAAGGATTCTAAGCAATGGGCCTGGGAGCTAGGCAGATCGAGTTTTCAAAAGTTCTTCAGTTGATTCCAACTACTGATATCACTTATAAGGGGGATCTAAAAAATATGATAGTGACACAATTTATGAAACAGAAATAGACAGACACAGAAAAATTAATAGTCACCAAGAAGAAAAGTGAGGAGGGATAAATTAGGAGTTTGGGATTAACGGTACATACAATTATATATAAAACAGATAAACAACAAGGATCTACTGTACAGACATAGGAAACAATAGTCAATATCTTATAATAACCTATAATGGGAAAGTGGAAAAAAATCTGAAGCTGAATCACTTCACTGTACATCTGAAACCAACATAGAATTTTAAATCAACTATACTTCAATTTAAAAAAAAAGAGCTCATCACATAATTTAGTAATCCTGTTACAGTGGAGTTCATATACACATTCTCAGATATCCTTAGAGACACCCAGGAAATTTTAAGTTTGTAGTCTCACTTCAATAAAATTTTTTTACAATTACTCTCTAAGTTAATTCTTGATCTGGATAATCAAGCCCTTCTAGCTGACTTTGTTCTTTTCTATTTATTTCAGCTTTGTATTTATAATCATGAATTTATTCACACAACAAATTATGTAATTCCTAACATGGTAAGTGAGACAATAAGCACATTTGCAAAAATGTTAAAAATCATGACAACCTGACAGGTCTGCTATGAAATTCAATGAAAAGTACTTAGAGGCATCTAACATTTGGTAAAGACTTAATGAATGTTTGGTATAGTTTTTCTTATTGCTATCCTTTATTCTTTAGAGTAAACAAAAGTTCTAAACTTCATGTAGTACTAAGTACTATAAACAAAACGGTGGAAGGCAATGGGGGTAAGATAAGAGCTCTGCTTGGTGACCTGGTAGGGACTCTCTATTTCAGTGATATTTAATCAAAGCCCTAAGTAGAGTGATGAAGCAAGCTGCATAGCTGTGAAGAACTTTCCAGGTGAGGGGAAAGCCAATGAAACACTCTCAAGCAGGAATAAACTAAGGTGTTCATATTTCTTACTCATTTAGTTATAGGTGATCACAGGACAGAATGTAACGTTTGATGGAGTGTTTCTCAAAAGGCTGAAATTCTTACTGTGGGATGGATTCTGCACACATACCCCCATTCATATGAAGAAGGCCTAACTCCCAGTACTTCAGAATGTGCTTATATTTGGACATAGAATTTTCACAGGGATAATTAAGTTAAAATGAAGTTATTAGGGTAGACCGTAATCCAATATGACTGAAAATTTGGACTCAGACATGTACACATGTACAGAGGGAAGACAATGGAGAGACAAAGAAGGCAGTTATTAATAGGCCAAGGAGAGAGGCCTGGACTAGATCCTTACCTCATGGCCCTCAGAAGAATTCGACTCAGTCCAACAGTTTGATCTTAAACTTCAAGTCTCCAGAACGGTGAGAAAATATATTTCTGTAGTTTAAGTTGATCTGTGGTACTTTGTGATGGCAACCCATCACAGACATCATTCTCAATAATAAAAAGAATTCTTCAGGTGGATCTACTTATTACTCAAATTTAAAAAGTTATACTTAGAAGATTTTGATCTATTCAAAAGGACAGTAAGTGTTAATCTGGATTAGACACCCAGCACTTGCACCAAGTGGGTTGGTCAAATGGGAAGAAGTCTAGAAGTAAAGTAGTTCTTTGGGAGCTGGGGCCCAATTACCATCTTTAAAAGCTTCCTGACCAGCACAGGAGTGAGTTTTCTCATGAATGGATTGAACTCTGTAGAAAGAATATGTAACAGTCCTCTGGTAAGCCACCAAAGACTTTCATTTCTCTTATCATCATGAGGTCCCCAGCCTTTGGGTTGGAGGACATGATGCTAAAATCAGACCATTTCTGAGTCTAATCCTCCAGCATGTGTTCAGTAGGAACTGCTTGAGAATTGGCATCTAAGAATAAGAGGTGCCAGGGTTGTAACAAAGAGGAGCTAGGTGACTAGACTAGTGCTATACCATTGAAGTACCTGGCCAGCAAAAGAGGGCTGCAGCTGAGAAAACTGAGCCGCATGTTCATCAGGGCTTGGGGTGGGGGACAAAAGCAGGAATAGGAATAAAAGGCAGAGCTGCCAATGGGGAGGTCCACAGAGGAGAGTGGGCACTTCAGTCAGACCTAACAGCTCCATCACAGACAGGCTGCATAAGTCTCTTTAAAGAGTGAGAAAGTGTGCTCTACCAGACAGAGGATGGGTGTTTAAAGGGTGGGACTGGTTCTGAAAATAGATGCAGTGTAGGGCAAAGACTTGATTGCAATTTAATGAAAGTGGTGCTCAAGCAACCGGAAAGGAGAAAAGAAACTTTTTTTCCGCCGAGAATAAGATACTCCAGCAGGCAATGTTGCAATGGCATTTCAAAATGCTAATTGTACCAGAATCTTGGTGGTAAACTGAAATGGAGCCATAATCAGGGGGCATTCTAACTCTGGCATGCTATAATTAAGTAATGATTTGAACCAGTGGTTTTAATAAGTTTCTCCACACAAAAGCCAGCACCTCTTTTCAATTCCTGCTACATTCATTATATTTAGCTCCTGCTTGACATTTCCTAGCAGAAAAGCTAAATATCCGGTTTCTTTTACTTGTTTATAAATATTAATATAATAGTTTAAACTACTGGAAATGTATCACTTATTAAAATATAGCCAAACCTCCTGATAGTGAATTAGCCACACATAAAGAAAATAATAATAATTTCATATCCAGATTCATGTTATAAAGAAAATAGAACTGGTTAAAAGCATAGAAAACTACTCAAGGATTGTCTATTTGCTTCTCTAGGACAAGGACATTTGAGTAAAGATCAGAATAATGAGAAAGATGAAGCCATAAAAAGATCCAAAAAAAAAAATCATTCCATGAAGAAGAAAAAGGAAGTGCAAAGGCCCTGAGGCAGTAATGAACTTGACATGATTGGGCAACAATAAGAATAGTCAGACTAAACTTTAGTATGTTCGGGGGGTAACAGGGGAAGATGAGAGTGGAAAGTCAGGGAAGGGATAGTATATGCAGGACACTGTGAGGTAAAGTAAAGAATCTGGATTTTATTCTAGTTACAATCAGAGAATCCTAAAGACCTTTAGCAAGAGGGTGACACTATATGTTTTCTCTTTCCAAAAGATCCTACTGGCTGCTCTAAGGAAATTGAAAAGAAAGCAACAAGACCAGTTATGAAGCATTTTCAAATGAAAGGATGAAAGTGCCTCGAGTTATAGTTTAGTTAGGGATGATGGTGAGGATAAATTGTTAACTGACCAAGGGATATAAGGAAAAGGTAAATTATAGTAAAGTCAAAAAAAAAAAAAAATCCTAGGTTCAAGTACTGAGAATAGCAACACCATTTACAGAGATGGAAAACAGATGGAAAGGGCTATTAATAGTTTTGTCTTGTTCATGTTAAGTTTGAGATACCACTTAGGCCTCCACATAGAGATATTAAATAAACAGTTGAATATATGAATCTTGTGCTCAGGTTAGAGTTTTAGACTAAATCTATAGGTTTGGATTCTACTAGCACAAATATGGCATGCTTTAGAAGCACAGACACGGATGAGATCACATGAATTTGATAGCCAAGAGTAGAAGCTCTGGGTCACATCTGTATCTTAATATCTGATGGAAGGATGAATCCAGTAGGGGAGAGAATAAAGAACTGGTCAATACAGCGAGAAGAAAAACAAAGAAAAGAGCGTGGTCAACCATTACAAATGCTGCTAGGAATTAGAATTATATACGACAAAGAAATGCCCACTAGGTTGGGAGTTAATGGGAGAGAAAGGAAATAAAGACTGAGTGAAGAAGACTCACAAAGCTTCATTGAACAGAGAGATGGGCTAGAGGATGTTCAGAGGCCAAGAGAAAGGGTATTTTCTAGGAGAACAATATTAATGACTACATGGTCAATCCAATAAGAATAATCCAATGGAGACATGTTCATTCATTGTATTAACAAACAGGCTAATTTATTCTGCAGTAAGAAACTTTAAAAAAAATCTCATCTGAACATAATAAAATTTTATTGCTTACTCCAAACTAGCCAAGGAGGATGGGGTACGGGAGTATGAGTGCATTTCTCTGCTCTTGGTTTGGCAATCATTCAAAGCAACATTACTAAGTTATAGTAATTGAGGCAGTTTGATACAAGCACAGCAATAGATGGCTAGTACTATATATACACTACTATATATAACATAACCAAGAACCTACTGTATAGGAAGGGGAACTCTAGTCAATATTTTGTAACAACCTATAAGGGAAAAGCATCTGGAAAAAAATATATATATATGTGTGTGTATATATATATGTATGTATGTATATCTATACCTGAAACTGACACAACATTGTAAATAAACTATACATCAATAAATAAATGACTACATCACCACTACCAAAAAATCCCCCAAACTTCAGTAAATTAAAGTGAAGTGAAGTGAAAGTCATTCAGTCGTGTCTGACTCTTTACAAGCCCATGGACTATACAGTCCATGGAATTCTCCAGGCCAGAGTACTGGAGTGGGTAGCCTTTCCCTTTTTCAGTAAATTAAAAATACAGATAACACAACACTTCAAAACATTTAGATGAAAATACAGGAAAATATTCTCATAACCTTGAGATTTGGAGGGATTTTTTTTAACAATTCAAAAACCTTTGCATTTATAAGATAAAAATAACTTACAATTACACTTACTCAAAATTCAAACTGAATAATCTAGAGTTAGCCTGCCACATTCTGCTGGGCAATGTTTTTAGGCTCCCACTGCACATGCAAGTGAAGATGGTAGCGAGAGTTCCTACTTGACTTGTATTGAAGGTAGTTTTCAATGATAACAGTTTCACTTTTTAATAAATTGGCTTAAAGTTTAACTTCAACATTTACAATTTAGTTTACTTGAGTTTTTTGGTTAACTCTCTGTTGTTTGTTCAGTTCTTTGTTGTTGCTAAGTCATGTCCAACTCTTTGTGAGCCCAAGAACTGCAGGATACCAGGCTACCCTGTCCTTCACTATCTCCTGGCGTTTGCTCAAATTCAAGTCCACTGAGTCAGTGATGCCATCCACCATCTCATCCTCTGTTTCCCCCTTCTCCTCCTGCCCTCAATTGTTCCCAGTATCAGGGTCTTTCCCAACATGTTGGGCCTTTGCATCAAGTGGCCAAAGTATTAAGAGCTTCAGCGTCAGTCTTTCTAGTGAATATTCAGGGTTGACTTCCTTTAGGAGTGACTGGTTTGATCTTTTTGCTGTCCAGGGGACTCTCCAGAGTCTTCTCTAGCACCACAACTCAAAAGCATCAGTTCTTCAACACTAAGCCTTCTTTATGGTCCAACTCTCACATCCATACATGACTACTGGAAAACCATAGCTTTGACAATACGGACTTTTGTTGGAAAAGTGATTCTCACCTTCTTAATATGCTGCCTAGGTTTGTCATAACTTTTCTTCCAAGGAGCAAGTTTCTTTTAAGTTCATGGCTGCAGTCACCATCTGCAGTAATTCTGGAGCCCAAGAAAATAAAATTCATCACTGCTTGCATTTCTTCTCCATCTATTTGCCATGAAGTGATGGGACTGAATGCTGTGATGTTAGTTTTTTTGTAATGTTCAGTTTTAAGCCAGCTTTTTCACTCTCCTCTTTCATCCTCATTGAGAGGCTCTTCATAACTTTTCTTCCAAGGAGCAAGTTTCTTTTAAGCTCATGGCTGCAGTCACCATCTGCAGTAATTCTGGAGCCCAAGAAAATAAAATTCATCACTGCTTGCATTTCTTCTCCATCTATTTGCCATGAAGTGATGGGACTGAATGCTGTGATGTTAGTTTTTTTGTAATGTTCAGTTTTAAGCCAGCTTTTTCACTCTCCTCTTTCATCCTCATTGAGAGGCTCTTTAGTTCTTCAATTTCTGCCATTAGGGCAGTGTCATGTGCATATCGAAGTTGTTGATATTTCATGGAGGGACTTTTTAAGTGCATATCCTAAAGAAGATTTTGAAATGTTAATCACATTAAAATTTTAATCTTTTATTAAAATGTTAAACTCTGGTTTTGCCCTTTGACTTGCACTTAGCTGTGTCTGCATTCAGCCCATGCCCCACTGATCTGACCTCTCTGTCAGTGCCACAGGAGGGAGGAGACTGTCAAATGCTGGCCTCCCAGCAGTAATACATCAGGGCTGGCTATTTGATAAAGACAGATGGTCCACTGTAAACAAGATGGACAGCCCGCACTTCCCACTCAACACTGTTCAACATCCTCCCTGACAGAAGGCACTCAAAGTCGTACCGTATAATCATTTCCTTCTCAGGACTGCTGGACGGTGCCTGCTCCATGTAGCATGTTGTCTGTGAAAGAATTATTTTGGCTAGTCTCATAATAATTTTCCTATGAGGTTTTTCCTTTAGGAAGAAAAAAAATATTGGAAAGTGGTATATTTGGAATCAAAGGGAAAAATCAGTATGGGAGAATAGATACACGTTTTCATCTGTCTTTTCCATCAGGCTGCTCTGACATTAAATGAAGAGTTTTCAATGATAACTTTATGTTCCTCATTTAAGCTGTTTAGAAATAGCAATGAATTTAAAATATAAAAGATAATATCCAAAGATTCCTACATTTAAAATACTATAAGAATTCCTAGATCCAGATTTCAATTTAGTCTGCACCTGTGGAGACTCCTGGGGGTTTATGTTTAAGCAAGTCCGGTTTTATCTTTGGAGTCTCTTCTGCTACAGGTAGAGGAGCTTAACTAAAGCAGTTGCAGCCACCTTTTTTATCCATGCATGTGCTATTCTAAATCCTAAGATTGTGCAGATAAAAAGCAGTGAGGTTTTGTCCTCAACTTTTCTTTGATTGCCATTGCTGCTGAGAGCTGAAGAAAGCCAAGGAGTTGGAAGGCTGTCAGGGATACTCCCTTTTAGAAAAAATAACATGTCAAGTGCCTCAAATATCTCCTGCTTTCAGCCAATTCTTTTGGCAGCCAGCGTAAGTGCTACTGTCATTTGAATTTCTCTGAGCGAAGCAAGGAAGGGCCAACTAGGTTTTCTTGCACCCACGACCTTGCACAAACACTGTCATTTCCCATGCTCCCCCACTGGATCTGAGAGCTGTTCAAGCTACAACAGCCAGGCCTAATTTTTGTTCAGTTCAAGTTAAGTTGTTTTTGTCATTCTTTTAATTCTCACAACTTGGGGAACAAGTGGATTTTAAGAAGAAAAGGACTTGCATCTTTATATTTGGCTACTTTTTCCTTTCTCTGAGAAGCCCTCTATCTCTTTCTTGGAGTTTTGAGATTCTTTCTGTTCTGACTCAGGAAAACAGAGCTAAAATCAGTAAGAAATATGTCTCCATCTCTGCAGCAGAAATTCCTGCCAGTCACTATGCACTGAGAACAACAATCTCAATTCTCCTCATTTCCCTTTCCATACAGCGTATAAATCTCAAATCACCACTTCATTCATGCAGCAATATCCTTTAAGATCTGCCAGGATCTGCACTGTCTTCCAGGGCTATAACGTTAGATGGGATGTGGTTCCCTGCCCAGTAGGAGACTCAGATTCATGAACAGGACAGCAGAGAATCAATACCAGGTACAATAACAGATAGGCTGTCTATGGGAGAACGGAAGGGGAGCACCTAGCCCACCCTGGAGAGATGAGAAAGGGCTTCCTAGAGGAGACGACACACTGGCTGGGTCATAAATGAGTAGAACTCCAGCCAAGAGAGGAAGGAAATAAAAAAAGATCAGGCAGAGGGAATGATAAACACTGAGGCAGGATTTCTCAGGCTCAGCATCACTGACAGTTTGGGGGCAGGTAATTCTTTTCTGGTTGGGGGAGAGGCTGTCCTGTCCAGTTCAGTTTTAGCAGCAGCATCCCTGGCTTCTATGCAGAAGGTGACAGTAGCATCCCCTCCCTCTCCTGTGACAAACATATACATCTCCAGACATTGTCAAATCTCAAATTCCCTGGAGAACGAATTTGCCCCCACTTGAGAGCCATCACATTACACATGGAAGGAAGAGCTTGAAGCAGGTTGGTATAGTCAGAGGGTCACTCTGGAGACAGAGAATGACTGGTGTTGAAGATGGAGAAGTAAGCAAAAGCCAGGGTTTCAAAGGTCTTTATGCTTTTCAGCTCCAGGAAAGTGATTTCATCTAACAAGAGTGGTTTCCTCTTCAATACGTTTCCCAGTGGAATACAGCCAGGGCTAAATAGATCACGTATGTAAAGAAATTAGCACAGTGCTTGCCATACATAAAAAGAGGTTTGTTCCCTTTCTCCTACTCGGTTCTTTGTCAGGAATTAGGGTGATGAATTGAAGGGCAATCAGAGGTGAGTTGAGGTGGCGGGGTGGTGGTGGGGAGGCTCTGAGGTAGGAATAATTAAGCCACTGGTAGAGCTGACGACTTCAGAGCTGGACATGCTCCCACCTGGCCGTGAAAGTAGGAAGTCCTTCATCCCAGCCACATTGTCCTCACCCACTTCTGAGCTTATCTTTCCAGAACACCTGGCTCACGTGCGTTAACCACACACTTCCTTGTCTAACATTTATCTTAACTCAGCCAACACCTACAGCATTCCATATATATACACGCCACGTCATGGAGAAGAGGAAAGCAGACACAATAATAGAATTCTAGCTTTTATGACCTCCACCTCAGGGGTGGGGGAAAGAGCACTCATGTTTCTTTTGTCAGCCAAATCTGCATGTCTCCAAGCCAAGGGGAGGTCCAGCTCAGACAGCCATGCTCCTCAGAAGCCTGTCCTGGGGGCTGCCCTGCCCTAATCAGAGCCTGAGCGTCCCTTCTCTATGAGACCCACAGCATTCACCCAACCACTCTCTGGGGGCCCTCAGCACGTGGTCCTACAACTCATTTTTGGTTGGTTTGTTCACTGATTAATGACTTAAGTTACATGGAGGCAATCATCCTGGATTTCTCAAGTAGTGATTGAATTAAGGCACCAATACAGAGCTCTGGTAAAACAAACAACAAATTGGTGAGTGTAAACAGTTCAGTTCAGTTGCTCAGTCGTGTCCGACACTTAGTGACCACATGAACCATAGCATGCCAGGCCTCCATGTCCATCACCAACTCCCAGAGCTTGTTCAAACTCATGTCCATCCAGTTGGTGATGCCATCCAGCCATCTCATCCTCTGTCATCCTCTTCTTCTCTTGCCTTCAATCTTTCTCAGCATCAGGGTCTTTTCCAGTGAGTCAGTTCATTGCATCAGGTGGCCAAAGTTTGGAGTTCCCGCTTCAACATCAGTCCTTCCAGTGGACACTCAGGATGGATCTCCTTTAGAATGGGATCTTCTTGCAGTCTGAGGGACTC